>JAOVYU010046121.1:0-10569 GCA_025674565.1 Synodontis membranacea
CTATATTCATGCATCTAGTGACAGACTTACAAACATGTTCTGGTGGCCATACTGGAATAAAGGAATAAAGACAAAAAACAATTACTGTGCAAACTCTGAAGATGCTGCTGTAGCATACTTTATAGCTTTTGACCAGGCCTTGTTAATCAGTATCATTAAAGGAGTAATCCACCTGGATACCCCTCCAAACATCAGCCTCGTTTAACTGGTAGGTGAGGAGATACATACATTGCAGTTGTTTATAATGACAGGATCCATCTCAGATCATTACCTTATCTTATTTAAATATGTCTTTATCCTTATAAATGCACTTCTCCATGCCACCATGTCAAACGTACATTCACATTAGCTACTGCACTTTTGTTTTCAATAATCTTCCAGCATTATCAATTTTGATTGGATCACCATCTGATGCCAAAGAACTTGCTCTGGTGATTAAATGCTCAGAGTCAATAATTCACTATACTCTAGATAATGTAGCTCCACTTAAAACAGAAATAATAACTAGCACCCTGCTATAACAATCTCACATGCACCTTAAAACATTTGAATGTAATTGCAATTAAACTAAATTGGTAGTATTACAAACTAGATGTAAGGACAGCTTCCTGAGCTATAGAAAAGCTCTTATTGCTGCTAGATCAACATATCTCTCCACCCTAATAGAAAATAAAAATAATCCCAGATGCCTATTTAATACTGTAGCAAAGTTAAGTTGGAATAAGACACACAACAGAATCATGCACATCATCAATATTTAATTGCATTGACTTCATGACTTATTCAGTGACAAATTGAAAATATCAGGCCACAAATTCACACTATTAATTTGAAATCACTGATCACTAACCAAGTAGATCACAATATAACCAGCATATAAACAGCAATTAGAATGTTTTACTCCCTTTAAAAGTTTTAACTAATTGAATCAATTTCCTTATCAAAATCATCAAATTGTGTATTAGATCCCTTACCTACATGTATCTTCAACCACATACTAACAGAAGGAATTTAACCTCTTCTTAAATAATCAGTTCTTCTCTTAGCATTGGGTATTTACCTAAATCCTGGAACTTAGCAGTTATCAATCCCCTGAAAACCTGTCCTTTACCCCTTTCAGATGTACAATGTTGGCCAATATCATACCTCACCTTTAAGTCCAATATCTTAGAAAATTTGTAGTGACTCCTTCTGTACTCCGGACCTGGCTGATCCATCCCGAAAACCTACTGTATCTCAATTTGTAGTTCTTGTCAGGTGAAAAATAATTGCTAAGACCGGTACCATATGGACAGCCTAAAGATCACCATGAGATTACTGTGGATGGTACCACATAGAAACCATAAAGATTGTCTTGGATATTCTTCCTTGGATAGTCTTAGGACTTCAATTGCTATCGGTGCCAAGTTTTTAGCTATGATGTTTATAAAAACAATATAAATAAGGTATTGAACTATATATGATATTTCTTGCAGCAAAGTCATCTATGATATCACCCTAAGATAGCTGTTGTGATACCACATGTTTTTACTAAAGTAGGATTTTCGTTTATCCTCATTGGTTTGATTAATTTAGTTAATTAATTGAATTAATAAATTGCCAAATTATTACCCAACTTAGGTTTGCCATCTCGTCCAGTGAGGATAGCTACGGATAAGTTGGTGATTAAACTGTACCGAAATTCCTTTGTGGTGCCGTAAAAGAGTCTCGAATAGTTTCGAGGGAATTTGCCTTAGTTATGCACTTAGTCGCAAGAGCGAACCAAGAAGTGACCTAGATATGAACAAATGAACAACTAGGGGAAATCCCGGATCACGATAGACAACATGATATGAGTAGTGTAATATGCATAGTGACCAGGATAGACTTGATGTTTCTGATTAACATCAGGCTTAACTTAACTCAGTTCCAACTTGTCATGTTCAGCGAGTAAAACGTACCAGCAGAAAACAACCCTGATAATTCATTTAAAGTGGGGAAGCCAACATGATAAACATTTGCACCAGATTATTGAATGAGAGAAGTTGTTTATGTGTTCGGCGCTGTCAGCTCTGCTGATGTTGGAAGTGGTCCAGGTGTGACGTGTTGAGAGAGAGAGAGAGAGAGAGAGAGAGAGAGAGAGAGAGAGAAAAAAAAGAGAGAGAGATGTCTAGTAGAGCTGATCTTGTGGTCCAGAAACGTGAAGCAAAGTGAAGTGAGGTTCAGAGGTCACTGATCTTCTGATGAATCTCTTCTCTTCGACCCTTTCGTTCGCATCTCTTCTTGACCCTCTCAGTTGAGTCTCCCCTCGTCGGTCGAGTCTCTTCACCCGTCCTTGGATGAGTCAAGGGTTTATTTATAGTTTGTTTGAGTGCATGTTACTTAACAGTTCACGCGGGCGTGACCAATCCGGTCAGAGTTGGGTCTCCCCATGCCATATCCTGGTGGGGTTTTGTGATTTATGAGGTCAGGAGCGATTTGGAAACTTTTGTATTTGGATAAAGTTCCAAATCTCTCAAATGGTCCAAGATTGAAAATCCACTCTGTTAAATCTGAGTCAGTCACTTTGAGAGCTTTAATCTCATACCCAAAAGAGGCACTTGCATCTGTAGGTATTATCAAATTAGTTCTTATTCGTAGGCCTCTGTTTGTTTAATTGATATTATCTGCAACACATTCACAGGAATTAATATCATGTTGGTTATGACCGTAACAAACATCACGACTCAGGGGTCATAGAAGCATAATACAGTCAACCAAAATGCAATTTAATAGATTTTACAAATGTGAGGATAAGTGGTTCCTTTGTCTCAGAACGGGCCTCGTGCTCGAGCTTTTATGACCCCTCCCTGTGCTGGTTTTATATATGATTATTAACTTGTACATTACTCCAATGGCATGTATTTCTTGGTGACGTGAACATTGGATAACAATTTGAGAGTTATATCTCTTTATTGCTAGGTTACAATTAATGCCTCAAAAATAACATCTCTGTCCAACAGTCTATACATATTTCTCATAGTCTGAATGAAGTTATACTGTACAGAGAATTGTAATTGGATTGTATGGTGCCAGTCAATATTGTTAACCTTTTCTTTCGCACAAAAGCACATTTCTGTTGTTCACAGGAGAAAAGGTGTGTGTGTGCCAGTATGTGAAGTGAAAATAATTCATTGTCATTATTGACACACCACAGCACACAGTGCACAGCAAAGAAATTTGTCCTCTGCTTTTAACCCATATGTGACATGACACAGCAGGGGGCAGCTATTTTCAGCACCCGGGGAGCAGTGCTTGGGGCGGCACCTTGCTCAGGGTACCTCAGTGGTACCTTGCTGGTCATGGGATTCAAACCTGCAATCTTCCGATATAGGGGCACTTCACTAACCATTAAGAAGATGGGGGAACTTGCGTGTGTGGTGTAAGAGAAAAGTAAGCTCCTGTTGTGCATGTGTGTGTAGTAAGAGGTGTGTGGGTTTAGGTGTGCATGTGTGTGTGTAAGATAAGAGGAGAGTGAGTCCTTGTGTGTATGTATGTGTGTGGGGTTGTTGGTAAGTTTCAGAAGTTTGTGGTTTCACAAGTTGGAAGTCTGTGAACTCTGTGGTCCTTCCTGGGGTTCATCTGAGTTTTCACCCTAGGTTACTGATGCAGCATATCCTGGAACCATATGACCCCTGATGCCATGATGATGGTCTCTCTCGCTGTAAACTTGTTGTAAACTGTCCTTAGATAAGGGGGTAAGGAGGTGATGGAATGCGGAACAATGAGGAACTATCTCTTAATTATCTGGATATGGGGTCTTGAGAATGACACAAAGGCCTGTTTAGGCTCATATTGATTCACAAATTTGGCTCTGTTTGATTCCTACATTCCCCCACTTTCGGCTGATGATGGCACTGTCAGCAGAACAAGCCTACACAACACTGATGAACATTTGATAATCTTGTTGGTGCAGGAAGATGCGGGAAAACAGAAAAGTTAGGGACAGGTGGGATAAACAGTAAGGATGCTCTAGGAAGACAAAGAGGTTTAAGCAATAGATTAAGATTCAGAGAGAAAGTGTCTAAGGGTCATCACTATCTTCCCCAACTCGGTGAGGGGGAGTAGGTGTGACCTCATTTAGGTCTCCAGGATCTCGGCTAAGATGGAAAAACAGAACAGCTGAGAGTAAATTAGAGATCGTTTTGACCCCCACTTGGATGGGTTTGACCCCAAATTTAAATGAGGTTGAGTGTTAGATGTTACTCCTATAGGATCTTTAAAGGAACTTCAGTGAAGTGGAAGTGAACACACCAATGAGCAACCAAAGAGTAGAAAACAAAATAAGCATTGTTGTCTTGGCCTGGGTATTTTTTAGTAATTTCCTAGGTACGCTTGAGCTGCCCCAGGTCCTTACTAATTTAGAAGAAAGGAAATCTATATCAAAACAAAAGGAAAAGTAACAAAGCAAAGGTGGTTTAAGTCCCCACCCCAACTTTCTGTCTTGGGAGTCCTGTCAGAACTGTTCATCACATGATGGGTGTCTCATTATGGTGGTCCTTTTTCCTTTGGAAGGACTTTGGCTTGTTTGTGAAATTTTGGTTGAAAGTTTAGGTACTCTTTTAGGAGTTGGAGAAGGTCTGTGTCATCCCCTCTGCTTGAGTGCTTGCACTTGGGGTTTGACCAATAAGCTCTCCTTTGGTCCTGATGGTACCATGATGGTTTCCTTTGAAGTTCAGGGAGTCTTCAGTGCTGTCATGGTACTGAGGATCGGTTTTGGGGATTCTAGAGTAACCGTGCTTTTCATGCAGTTCGGCCTTGCTTCTGGGCTCCATGTGGCGTACTCTCTTGCTTGGAGTAGAGGCTGGATATGGTATGGTTTTCGACCCTGGTATAGTTGGAAGTCTTCTTTAATGCTGACCAGTTATATGCCTTTGTCAACAGGTTGCGTAGTTCATGGATGGTCATTGTCTGTGGGCAGGCTGTGAGACCCAGGTAATGGCTCAGAATTGGATGGAGGATCTGGAGGAAGAGGACTTTGAGTGGGTTTTCTTCTTCTTTGTATGGCTCATTCCTCAGACCAAAGTATGTTTTATGGATGTGGTTGTAGTAGGCCCGAGGGAGTTCTTTTCAACCTTGTTTAACATCCAGGGCAGTGACCAGACCATGTTCTGTTTCAGGGTCAGAGTTTTTTTTGATCAAAGCCTCATGTAGCAGCTTGACATTGACTTTGATCTTGTAATGGTGGCAATCGAGGGAACTGTGAACTTCTTGGCTTGACATTCCCCTTATCAGTTAGAATCGGTCTTGGACGGTTGCACAGTCAAGTCTTTATAAGAGAAAGTCTATGTCCCGTAGGTAGGCATGGATGTCATACCCAACTGAAGGGCTAGGTGTAAAGATGTCGATTTTCAGAGCTCCTTGGTGGGGACTCCCCCTTGGCATGGGATCTGATTTGGGATGCTGACTTCCTTACCACTGTTGTCCGTACAGTTGCTTCCTGGAGTTTTGAAACTGGTCTCTTGGAAGGGGCTTTGTGTCATGCTGTTCTGGTGGTTGGCCTCTTTGGCAACTGATACCTGGCTTAGGGTGGTTGCTGATGTTTGGTGTAGTAATGTAACTGGGTGGTGAGTTACCATGAACTTGCATTTCACCTTTCCTGATAGTTCCAGCTTTGATTTCATCGGGTGTTTGTCTTCTGTGTTTACCTGATGTTTCTGCTCTGCATTATGGAGCTGTTCTTTGCAGTGGCTCAGTTCTTGGCTGAGGTCATGCAGGCTTTTCAGGCTTCTGTTAGTTGAATCACTAGGGTTCTTACCCAAGATCTTGCGTGTTTCAGTTCCTGAGTGACTTGGTCCAGGCCCGCCAGTCTGGGCAAGTCAAGCTGTGAGTTCCTCTCTGATGGCCTTAGTCACCTGTTCACGGTGATCTGCATCATTTCTGAGTTCATCAAAAGTGAGAAAGGACAGCTGTTTTACATTGGGTTGCTTTCTCCACTTTACTTGGTTCATGGTTTACAAGACATATATTCTGTAGTGGGGATTTCTTCACCCAGTACAGGTTTAATTTTTACGCTAGATCTGAGGTTTTTTCATCAGAAATAGGTTTAAATAATAACTGTGATCGCAACACCTAAGACATAATAATAATAATAATAATATAAAAAGTATAATAATAATAATACTTAATAAAAAGTATAATAATAATACTTTGTAATGAGGATTTCGTCACTCAATACAAGTTTAACTTTGCACTGTATTTGAGATTTCTTTGTCAAATACAGGTTTTTGCATAATTACTGCAGTTTCATTCATTCTGTAATGGGGACTTCTTCATCCAATACAGGTTTTAAATGATTACTCCAATATACAGCATTAACAGAACATTTCTGGCCAAAAAAAGACAAGAAAAATAAACTTAAATTGCTTCTACGCTCTGATCAGCTTCGATACCACAAGAAAACCGCTACATCAACACTGTTTCTTTGTCCATATTAGGTTTAATTGGTTGCCCGCATTCTCTACCATTATAATGTATTACCCAACTTAGGTTACTTGTCTCGTCCAGCGAGGATATCTACGGATAAGTTGGTGATGAATCTGTACTGAAACTCCTTTTGTGGCACTGTAAAAGAGACTTAGTATAGTTAGTTTTGAGGGAATTTACATTAGTTATGCACTTAGGCACAAGAGCGAACCAAGAAGTGACCTAGATATGAACAAATGAATGACCAGGGAAAATCAAGGATCACAAAAGACACAATTATTAACCACGAAAAGAGACAAACATAAAACATAAAATGAACAACAAATAACAAGGTGATATGAGTAGTGTAATATGGATAGTGACCAGGATAGACTTGATGTTTCTGATTAACATCAGGCTTAACTTAACACAATTCCAACTTGTCATGTTCAGTGAGTTAAACATAGTGACAGAAAACAATCCACATAATTCATTAAAAGTGGGGATGCACAGATGATAAACACTTGCACCAGATTATTGAATGAGATAAGTTGTTTACGTGTTCGGTGCAGAATGTTGAGGTCAGTGCTGAATGTTGATGTTGGAAGCAGTCCAGGTGCGATGTGTTGAGAGAGAGAGAAAGAGAGAGAGAGAGAGAGAGAGAGAGATGTCTAGTAGAGCTGACCTTGTGGTCCAGAAAAGTGAAGCAAAGTGAAGCGAGGTGAAGAGTTCACTGATCTTCTGATTAATCTTTTCTCTTCGAGTCTCCCCTCGACCGTCTCGGTCGAGTCTCATCACCCGTCCTTGGACGAGTCCAGGGTTTATTTATAGTGAATTTGGGTTATTTAACTGATCACGTGTGTGTGTGTGTGTGTGTGTGTGTGTGTGTGTGTGTGTGTGCCGGTATGTGTAAGAAGATGGGGGAAGTTGCGTGGGTGGTGTAAGGTATTGTTGTGCATGTGTGTGTGTGTGTGTGTGTGTGTGTGTGGTAAGAGGTGTGGGTGTAGGTGTGCATGTGTGTGTAAGATAAGAGGAGAGTGAGTCCTTTTGTGTATGTATGTGTATGTGGTTGTTTCATGAGTTCGTGGTTTATGAGGTCCATGTGGTCTTTCCTGGGGTTAACCCAAGGTTACTGATGCAGCATATTTTGGGACTATATGACCCCTCTCGATGGTCTGATGGTGGTCTCTCTCGTCATAAACTGTCCTTAGGTAAGGGGGTAAGGAGGTGATAACCTCACCCCCTGGTATGTGGAACAGTGAGGGACTGTCTCTTCATTAGCTGGATATGGGGTCTTGAGAATGTCACAGAGGCCTGTTTAGGCTCCTAATGTGTGATTCACAAATTTGGCTCTGTTCACCACTGAGACATTCTTGCACCCTAATAGATCTCAGGTAGATTCTAATTTGGTCTTAGAGAAGCTTCTTTTATCAGCAGCCACTGTAACAGGAAGTGTGGCAGAGATTCTCAGAGCTACCCACAGGTTGGCATAAATTTCTGTCACCTTTTTGTCATGCAGGGAGGTCAATCTTCCAATGATTGTCATGTTTTTGATGGCAAATGTGGAAAATTAGCATTTCCATAGTAATTTCCCTGACCCCGATATTTGGCTATCTGCCATGGCTAAGAGCAGTGCTCAGGTTCTGAAAGTGATATAGCAACTCTTCTTTTGACATGTTGAGGAAGTTGTGGAGCGCTCAAAATTTGTCATTTACCTCTACCAGGTCCTAAAAGCTCTCATCAAGAGAACAGAGGGCTGTTTCCATATTTCAGTGCTTCACCAATAGGCCCATCTGGAGCCTCATAACAAAAGTGCCTTTTGTGGTTCTCAGCTGCTTTTGTTTGAGTACAGCCTCCATGATCATCTCCTTTGCAGTTGTCTGTGCATCAGAAAATTCAGTGTTTATGTAGCAGGTGAGGGAATCCCTGGTTTTCTTCTGCAAGTCAACAGCCACATCTAGCTGCATGGAGGGTGACTGCATCAGTTTACTCACATGCTGGATCTTGCTGAAAGAATGTCATACCATATGACTGTGCAAACATAAAAGCGGAAGGATCCAATGTCCTCAGCCAAAGACTGAGCTTCAGCTTTCAAAACAGGGTCTGCAGTAGTTTCCCTCGCCTCCTAAATAGCCTTATCATCAGACTGTCTTCTGTAGTCCCTAAAGTGGATGTCAAGTGCCTCCAGTCTTTTGAGGATGAGAAACGATACACTTTTCCCTGTTGACTCCTCTGCCTCAAGAAAGAGGAGTTAAATTGTTATTTAATTTGTGATATGTAGTCTAGTAACACAATACTGATGACAGAGAGCTGTTCCTTATAACTCAGATCAGGGGTACAATCTGAAAAAATGTAGAAATACTTTGAAATTCTGATATTTTCAACTATTTTTTAATCTACCAGTTCTTATTGGATTCTTTTGGCAGCAACTGTGTGTGAGTCCAAGCTTCATTTTCCACCATACCAAAATGCTTCATTACTGGATAAAATTTTGCTATAAGCTCCACCTCTTTGAGAAAAGTGTCTGTTGATCCCCTTGAAAGAATGCCATGTTTCTTTCCGTGACAGTAAAGTATTCTTTCAGCTAAGGTTTTCTTTCTAGTAAGAACTTTACATCACCTGTTTTTCTCAGTCAAAGTAAATACTGCCTCTTGTTTAGCTATTGTTAGCACCTTTGCAAGACAGACCTCCAATACCTCCCATGTTCCCATGCTTGCTGGAAATCCTCATGGCTCTTGAGCAAATGGCTGGCATTTGTTTGGCTAGCTGGCAATTTGAAATCTCACTGAGAAAGAGTTTGCAGCAGAACCAGTACAAACTATCATTCTTTTTTTAGTATATTAGCAAGCTTTCTTTTATTTTTTTCTCTTTCATACTGACTAAAACTGTAAGAAATAATTATGCTCACACATTCTCCTGTCTTTTTGTTTCATAAATATGAAACTGTCTTTATTAATTCAGTCCTCTGAAAAAAAAAACTCTGTTCTTACCTTATCAGTTAAAACAGATGACTACTGTAGTCAGTAGGGTCCATTGCTGCAGCCATTATGTAAATGCCTGATGCCACATTGATGGGATGTTCTGAGGTGGAGGGGACAGGTGAACTTGATTCTGCTTTGCTGGGCTTGTCTGAGGTGGAGAAGCAATGAGCACCTGATGCTGCATTGCTGGAAGGTGCTGAAGTGGAGGAAACAGGAGTACTGGACATTGCATCACTGGAAGGTGCTAAGCAGGAGAAGGGATTAAAATATTTCAAAAGTGCCTCTGGAGAGAGAAGATGAGTATATGTGACCGCTGCTGCTGATAAAAACCCAGCCAACAATAGCACCTAAGCCACATTATAGTCCGTAACATTCTAAACATGAACAGCAAGAGTAATTACACCTACAGTAGGATTCATGTACAAAACATGTATTCAGTGAGTACTTCTCTGACATGATGCACTGTTATACATATAAACTAATAAATAATGAAAATGTAATGTATGCCTAGTTTCTTGGGGCAGTGGATGGTTCATGCAGAACACTTAAAAGAAAAAGTGTATTTCTCAAAATTATGTTGAAGATTATTCCTTAAACCCTGAACATTCTTTCCAGCTTTCCCTAATGAATTTAAGGGAAAATTCTAAATATGAAGCAACTGTACTAAGTTCCACTGAGCTCTGCATTTCACTGCACCATTGCATTGTTGCTAGCAGCTCTCACATTTAGTCCATGCTTATGGCTAGCTCCTCTGTTTTGCCTTACACAGTAAGTGCACTCATTCTCTCTCCTTTCCATGGGACTGAGCAGTTCTTTCTTTGATTGTGCCAGAGAAGAGCTCACCTTTCTTTTCCTAGTGGCCCCTGCGGTCTCAAGGGTTGCCTACAACACTACACACTACACTCCTCCAGCACTGGGAAAAGTTGCTGAATAGGCTGCAGTTCTTTCATAGCCTATGAGGGGTGTTTCTCATGTCACAGTTGGCATTATGCTGCAGGTTAGGGCAAAACCAAGTGATTCATGTAGATGCTCTAGTGCCAATACAAGAGATCAGGAGAAAATTGGAGAAGGTTAAAAAGAAAAGAAAAGAAAAGAAAAGAAAAGAAATGAAAAGAAAGAAGTTAAGTTCAACAATTCACAGTGCATGGGCAACAATAAGAATATA
>JAOVYU010046212.1:0-10566 GCA_025674565.1 Synodontis membranacea
ACCCAACACACAACAGCACCCAGAAGTGACTGGGGGAATATCTTAGAGGGAACACACAATACACACACAGACATGACGCCAAACCTCACGCAGACACGCCCCTCCCCGGGCTAGTACTGTACTCTGGTCAGTCCGAACATCGGAAAGGAGGAGTGGACATGACAATTTAAAATTTTTTGTGTTGAATTTATGTTATCATTTAATGCCAACCTTTTGAAGATTTCGCAGATGTGTGAAAAAAAAAAAAACGCGAATGTAAATTGATTGGTTAGGTTCCACAGAAAAATTTGCGGGTCTGTGAAGCATCGAACAAAGAAACAAGAAAGCGCAAGGTATTACTGTATTTCCTGTTACATATAGATGTTTTAATTTTTATCTCTGGTGGCCGTCATGTCTCTTACGTTTTTTGCACCGTCTCCAGTCACAGCTATGATGCGACTGATTCCTTTTACCATCTGCCGCTCAGACACTATCACGATGTCCTGGATGCCTCCGGTCCGGAGCAAATGCTTGATAAATAATTGAAAAAAAGTCCAAAATTTCAAATAACTTCTAAATTTTACTAATTTCACTGGGTACTTGTTTGTACGAAATCACTGAGAGTCTCACGTGCCACAGCAGAGTTCGACAGATGTGCATTTGTGCGTATCGCCACTGAGCAGCTCGGCTACAGGGACCCCCACGGAAACGACACGGACCGGGTCAGGATACACCTGAAACGCAGAGGAAATATTTCAATAGTCTAGTCCTGAGGTGGATACGACTCCAGTCCATCACAGGGCAGCATGCTGATACATTATTAGCCCCGGACTCCTATTACCTCATCTACAGTAACTTCACCATCTCGTGTTCGGCCACGAGCCGCTCCACTCCACGTTTGTCCACGGACATGTTGCGCTCCTCCAGCATGAGGTCGATGAAGTCGAGCGGGAAACCCAGGATCCTGTGCAGGGACCAGGCCACAGCAGATGGAAAACAAAACGAATCCAGATTTAGGTCTCAAGACACAACAGAGACTTTTTTTTTGTTTTTTTAGATTATTCAAGATGAAAGAAATGAAAGTGTTTCTAGATTAATGATTATCAGCATATACTCTATATATACTCATCCTGAGTATTGTGGATCTTTGTTCAGCTCTTGTGGTTCTCTTTCAGAGGTCTGGACTCGATACCACTCTCTCTCTGTGACACTGGAGTGATCAGGGTTTGTAAATGTACAGGCGACATTTACTGTAGATCCAGTAACAGCACAGAGAGTCCGAGAGGAGAAAGTTGCACTGTACTGAGCCTGAACTCCTGGAACACACACACACACACACACACACACACACACACACACACACACAGAAATTAATGGCAAAAAGATTTTGAGCTTGTGGAATGATGCTCATGTGTAAAAAGTTTTGTATGTGTAGAAATATTTTCTGCACATGTGAAAAGGTTCTGTGCACGAGTTTATTATTTGCACATTGTAAAAACATTTTACACACACAAATTTTGACCTCAAGACCTTTGGCAGCTGGCAGACTACTTTCAGCTACGAGATCCAGGATTTCCTTTTTTTGACTTTGTCATTAAATAGGGTTCTGTCATGAATCCCCTCAGCATGGTGAGACTGCTTGTATCTTCATCATAAGTCTTTAATTTTGTCCTGTCTGGACCCTGTGTTTCCTTTGGTTTATTTCCTTAATGTGTACACCCGCTATTAGTTCTGCCTTTGATCACCTATAGGTCATCATTTATTGCATCTTTAGTTCATCTATTTATACCCTCATGTTTCTTTGTCTCATTGCAAAAAAAGAACAAGTTTTGCTCTAAAGCTAAGTTATATAAGCTCATACACTCAGAGTAATGTGTGTGTGTGGATTGCATGTTCCATTATGCATTAGTGTTCAATGTTGCTGCCAGCTTAAAGCAAGCTGGATATACTGTAGCACACAGAAGGAAATACTCATTTGGCACTGATTATGGCCTTTTGATAACCTGGAATCTGTTACAACATTAGGATTATTTCATGTCCATTAAGTTTGTATCTGGAGTTCTTTAGTTCAGGTCTGTTAGGAAAATCCCACGGCTAACAGATTCCATGTAGCAGAGACAGTTTCAGCTTAATTCTCAACAAATACAGCAACCCTACCTGTAATATTCAACAACAGGATCAGCAGCAGCTTTCTGGATTCAATGTCCATAGTTCCATTTAGAGCCCTGAAAACCACAACAGTTTATGCAGTACAGTCATATACAAACTTACTAACATGAACAGCCAGAATTATAAAGAGACAGTTTTTTCTTACGTCCACTTGGGTCTCCTCTTTGTAATGTTGTAACTGGAAATGTGTGGTGGTGTGATGACAGTTGTGTGTGTGTCAGTGTCCATATGTGTGCAAGTGTGTGTATGAGAGAGAGAGAAACAGGGATGTGACAAAGAACAAAAAGAAGTTAGTTTCCTTCCCTTTTTATGAGCTTAAAATAATATATCAGTTTCACTCATATGCAGTTTTCACAGAAATCGACCTCTCCTATACACTACAAATGATAATGAATAACATTTTGCTTCATCTGCTCCTGGTAGCTCATAAGCAAAAGAGCTGAAACACACACTGATCAGAGCTTTCCATTCTCTGCCAGGCCTTTTCACCTTTAGATTCAATTTCACAATAACATTTCACAAAGATTTACTTTTGATTCACTTATTTAGCTGACACTTTAATTGGAATTTATTATAGAAAATATATTTAAATTTCCACAATCTGAAGCTATCTTGAGTCATCATGTCATTTAAAATGTTTCTTAGTAATAATATATGCACCTTGCCATGCTATCACAACTAACTTACATTCACTGCACAGAGTTTGATCAATATCTTGATTGTCACACCACATTGACACCACAGATGATCAGGCAACTGAATGTTTAGACTTTGTTCCGCTGAAGTCAAGATAATGTAGCTCCACTTAGAAAGAAAGAAAAAACTAGCTCCCTGGTATAATGATTTCACACAAACAGATCACTCGAAAACTAGAACAGAACTGGCGTAACAGTGTTGTATCAGCTTGTATAACAGTGTAATCAACAGATCTCCAACCTAATAGAAGATAACAATCCTAGATTCTTATTTAATACTGTAGCAAAATTAACTAGGAATTAGACCGCCATAGAAAGATACACACCATCAATATTTAGTAACAAGGACTTTATTTATATATTTATTTTATTGAAAATTTTATTCAAAAGATTCAGACTATGAATTTAAATCCAGACACTAACACTGTAGATAGCAATATATCTATAGCAGATCAGTGATTAATGTTTTGCTCCCCTTTGAGAGTTAATATGACTAATCTTGTGTACTAGATCCCTTACATTTATTCAAACAGATAATACCAGACATAATCCAACCTCCAAAATAACACATTTTCCGCTCAGCACTGGTTTTATACCTAAATCCTTTAAACTACCAGTTATCAATCCCCTGATTTTAAAACCTTACCTCGACCCCTGTCCAACTAAAGGCCAATATCCAACTTCCCCTATAACTCTAAGACCCAAGAAAAGGCTGTAGCACAGCAGTTGTGCTCATACCTACATAGGAAAAACATTCATGAAATGTATCAGTCAGGATTTAGGCCTCATTGTAGCACAGAGACAGCGCTGGTTAAAGTTATAAATGGCCTACTGCTGGATTCTGATCAGGATTGTGTCCCCTTGCTTGTTGTTGAAGTTAAGGGAATGGCCCTCTTCTGGCTCAGGTCTTATTTGACTGATTATCAGTTTGTTGATGTAAATGGAGACTTCTCTGCACATCATACACTATATATATATATTGTTTTGCTTGACCTCACTAATGTACTTGTAAATGAATGAGCACAAATCCTCACAGTCATGCTCCAAAATCTAGTGAAATCGTTGCCACAAGAGGGCAGGTTATTTTAACAGCAAAGGGCATACTGATGAGATGGTGAGGTGTCCACAAACTTTTGTCTATATAGTGTACTTGGGTACAGTTTGTTTTTTTGCAAGGTCCTATTTTAGGACCACTGCATTTTTTCCCTCATATATGTTACCTCTATGTATTCCACCGTTATGCTGATGACACACGGTTTTTCACAATTTAGAGCAAAAAAACAAGAGTTAGACTAACACACAACTGATTTAAAAAACCTTTAAAACCTTCACATATCAGATCACATATAGAATAAAACACAATAACACCCATCACCTTGTTCTTATGTGTAAGTATAGCTGTACTATTGATTCTCTAAACCTAGGTGTCTGAAGTGTGATCTGACTCAAACTGAGTTCTGTTTCTGTCTTTATTTTTAGTGCTTTGTGTGACTGAGAACATCAGCAGCAGCAACAGTGGTTAAAACTATGGTCATGCTCCTGCTGGTCAGTGCACGAGTCATTACATAGTGTGTTTTAACTTATTTTAAATTGTGTTACTGTTTCATTTTAAGTTTTCCAGTTTCATTTTTATACAGCAGAAAACCAGGAAGTGACCTGAAAGTGTCAGACATGGTGCTAGAATTCAGGAGTGTGCACCCCCTGCTGGTGATGAGGGGAAATAATTCACTAGGGTTCCTGCAATGTTAACTATATTTTCTTCAAGGGCTGGACCCTAATAAGAGCCTTATAAGAGAGAGTGTGAGGTAAGCATAGGTATGCATTTTGCATGGTAGTCTTAAGGTACTGTATGCATTATTTCCGATCCCTCTTTTTTTGTAATGCATGCTTCAGTGGTTAGGAATGAATTTTAGGAAGAATTGTTAAATTGTTGGTGCCAGCTCCATTTAATTTTCTATACCAAGGGGAAGGAGATTCTTTTTCTATGCCAAAGATGGAGCCAATCCCAGCCAACTTCGGGTGCGAGGCGGGGTATACCCTGGACAGGTTGCAAATCTATAGCAGGGCCAACATGGAGACAAACAACCATTCAGACTCACATTCACACCTTGCATGTATTTTGGACTGTGGGAGAAATGAGAGCATGCAGGCACGGGGAGAACGTGCAAACTCTGCACAGAAATGCGCTCTGAAATGTAATCTGAGGCTATGAAATCAACTGTTCAGTATATTTCACTCACCAAGCGGGAGCTTTTGCAACCAACAGTCAGTGGATGGAGAGATTCAGACAGTTACTGAAGGACTGTACTCCATAATTCCTCTTTTTCTCTCCAAATAATTACAATTTATCTTACAATAGAAATGTTTCTGTTTATCATAGACACACTGTTTGCAGTGCACACTTCTGCTCCTTCCTTGAACGTGGTGCAGCATGATTCCTGCCCCAATGGGCCTCAATTAGCACTAGGTGCAATAATAACACTATGGAGGTAAATGGTACAGTGAGCACCCTGCCACACAGTTGTACAACATCAAGAAAGG
Source organism: Synodontis membranacea (assembly GCA_025674565.1). Lineage (NCBI taxonomy): Eukaryota > Metazoa > Chordata > Actinopteri > Siluriformes > Mochokidae > Synodontis > Synodontis membranacea. The sequence goes on from JAOVYU010046212.1 coordinate 5,385, forward strand.
CAGGAAAATCCATGGAATATTAACTTCTATCTGTCAGTTAGAATTTTTTTTAAAATCACGTCACTCAAAAAAAATGTATTCGGCATTTCAGCATAGCGTAGCACGCTTTAATCAGTCGAGGCAGACACAGGGAGTAATAGGAACATCCCACTGCAATGGCTGGGAACTCTTTATTTCTCAACCTCGTATCAAACACACAAGGGAGAACACACATCTCAACACATACTCTCATCAACATAAACCCCAAACTCGGCTGGAGCTTCCGAACCCAATACACATCACATAAACGGTGGATAACTCTTACAAACGACCGCAGTGAATGCAGTGAATGATCGCCAACACCAGTGAAAGGCGATCCACCCCTTCCCATAGTGCCGCTACACTGCCCTCTCCCAAGAAGTTGCTGTCCCCAGACACTCTACTGTAAACAAAGTCTCTCAAACACGGAGGCAGCCGGTGCTGGCGCCGGGAACATCAAGGTTTCCAGCGGGGTGAAACAGGCTCAGGTGCAGTGTCCAGTTCAGGTGGCCGCCACTTTTGCATGGTGCACGCATCGCGGCGGTGCACACAGTTTAGTGTCCATGTGGCAACGCAGCCAGTAGAAATACTAACCTTATCACTCGTTTCCGCAGCACTTGTGGCACAAAAAGCTGTAAAAGATCACCCTTTCCGCTCGGATTTTCCCAGCGGCAGAATATTAGTCCATCACGGGTAGTTATGCGTGCCCACTGTGAGTGCAGCAACCTGAGCTCAGGGCCGTGGTGAGAGATCGTGGCATAATCCGGTCGCTGGCTTGATTTCACCCACTCCATGACATTGCATAGCACTGGGTCGCTCTGCTGCTCCGTTATGAGCTGCTCTTTGTCCATGTGCATGCAGTCGTGCTCGTTAGTCATTGAAAGCCATTGAGTCCACAATGTCATTGAGTAGCGCGCCGGGTTTCTGTCTCCGCGCAGTGTCGTGCCCCATGCTACTGCGCTCGAACAGTTTGTTTACGGCGCATGCTCTATCCATCACCAAACGTTTTTTCTTCTTCTCCACTGGGGAGAAAATGTCTTTAACCCGTGCTGAAAACTGAGTCAACAGTGATGTTCGTTCTGGTCTGACCAGAACGAACTTGCCACACCAAAGTCTGCACACAGCTGTCCTTTAGTTACATACACAACGGCCCGCCAGCGTTTGAGTAAATCTAGCTGGATGATGCAGCTCTCTTGAAGGTCCCCAATGAAAAACTCATGCGAATACATGCGTTTGACCAACTCATGCAAATACATGCGCTTGCCCATAGTCACTCATAGTCATGCGTTTGCCCAGTCACTTGTACCGGCTGCTTGGCTCGCATTACCGCTTGCTCTCCAGTCACTGTGCTAATCCACAACGTCTCGCACTGCTCGCCGGCAAGGTGCACCTTGTCTGTCCCGCCCAGTAATCCACAATGAACGAGCAAGATGGAATCGAGTACACAGTCCACATACAGTCCATTCTGATGGCCCAAACATCCTAACTGCAGGGTAAGTCCACTGCCATGGAAAAAACTGCTAGAAGCAGAAGGTGTTTTCCCCACAATAGCTCCCCGCTCTAGCTTAAAACACTGCTGGGGTATGAAGTCCTTGGGCATAGGGGCAGGGCAGTAGCAAACGATGTTCCCGTGCTCTCCACAGCGGAAGCAGGCACCTCGTTCAGCTGTCGCACGCCGTCGTGGGAACCCCTACGCACGGTCATACCTTTTGCCATCCTCTGTGGTGTCTCGACCAGCTCTGCATGTGAGAAGCGAGCCGCACCTGTGCGAGGAAGGCATCCGGAAGGCCATCAGCCCAGTAAGCTGGGAGCTTCAGCGTGCTTCGTTGGACGTACTCACACGCTCTGTGAAATTCTGAGTCTGAGAATATTAACCTCTGTGATGTCATAATGATGTTGTATATTGACCCTAATCACATAATCTGACCCTTGATAAAAATTATGCTTCAGAGACCCCTGAGGCTCCTTAGTCCCCACTTTGAGAACGACTGTTTTACACACACACCTGTTGAACTGATCACTTTGTGAAAGTTAGAAGGCTTTTTTTAAAAACACCAACAACAACATTTTTGCGCTTTATAGTTTTTGCTAATTAAGGCTTCCTTATTGGACCAGACACAGAGACACTGGTACAATGGGGATAAAAAGTGCATTTTTTATTTGCATTGTGTACAGGAGCTGTCCGTTCAGCACCACTGTGACAGCGCGGTAAGGAGCGCTTGCTTGGAGTCGCTGTGGGGCTGCAGCTCCATTGTCATCACATGTATATACAGACATTACATGCCATTTTACTTATTCACTTATACTTATACTATATTGATACATTTTTTATGGAGTTTTCTCCATCCACTTTTTTTTTATTTCTAAATGAGATTTTTCTGAATGAATCAGTGAGAGTGGGAAGTGAGGAACTGAATGTGCATGTTGGCTGATAAAACAGACTGAGATGCTTTGAGAACTCTTACTACACACTGATTATTTCATCCAGAAGCAAAAGTTTATGTATTACAGAGGAGATTACTATATCAGATAGATCTATATCAGTTTGAAAATGTGAAGGGTTTTCCAACATGAACACTTTTCCTTCAAAAAGAGTTCAGACCCCCATAATTTTTTTCCAGCCTGATGCTACAATCATTTAGATTATTTTTTTTTTTCTCATTAATCTACACTAAGTACCCCATAATGATGAAGTTAAAACAGAATTTATCATGTTTGACGGTGAACCTTTGGCACAGTCTGAGGTCCTAAGCATTGTGGAACAGGTTTTCATTGAGGATATCACTGTACTTTGCTCCATGCAGCTTTCCCTCAACCCTGACCAGTCTCTGAGTCCATGCTGCTAAAAAACACCCCCACAGCATGATCCTGCCACCATCACTCTTCTCTGTTGGGATGGTATTGGGCAGGTGATGAGCAGTGCCTGGTTTCCTTCAGAAATAACATTTAGAATTGAGGCCAGACAGTTCAATCTTGGTTTCCTCAGACCAGAGAATCTTGTTCCTCACAATCTGAGAGTCCTTCAGGTCCTTTTTTGCAAACTTCAAGTGAGCTTTCATGTGTTTTGCACTGATAAGAGGCTTCCATCCAGCCACTCTGCCATAAAGCCCAGATCAGTGAAAGGCTGCAGTGATGGTTATTCTCCTGGAATTTAGACCCAACTTCACACAGAATCTCAGTTAGGGTGACTATCAGGTTCTTGGAAACGAGTGCAGCAGAATCTTTTTTGTACCCTTCCCCAGATCTGTGCCTTGCAATGATCCTGTCTCTGAGCTCTGCAGGCAGTTCCTTTGACCTCATGGATTGGTTTGACAGGTGGACACCAGTAAAGATGTAGAAACATCTCATCAGCGATCAATGGGAGGCACCTGAGCTAAATTACAAGTGTTGTTTCAAAGAGTCTGAATACTCATGTAAACGTAATATTTCAGTTTTTTCTTTTTAGTACAAAAATATCTAAAATTCTGTTTTCCGTTTGTCCTTATGTTGTACTGAGTGTAGATTAATGAGAAAAAATTATTTAAATGATTGTAGCACCATGCTTCAACAATAAAAAACTGGAAAAAAACAAATCTGGGTCTGAATACTTTCTGAAGCCAATGTATACATGTGTGTGACTAATAGATTAAATGTACAGTTTGTTTTTTGAGAAACTAAAGGAACAGCTTGAATACTGACACATAAGAAGAATGATATTTTCTTGTGACGTCTCAATGCTGTTTAACACTAATCCTCAACTCTAACCTAAAACTCTCCTCGTGAGCATCTCAACTAAAGTCAGCTGTTAGATATTATTCAATAATTAATTTCGACTCACTGTAAGATAGCACGAGTAGCAATTGCAATAAAAAGCACTGGCAGGAAAAAGGAAAGGAAAAAAAGGAAATAGGCTAACTGTAGTTATTAAGTAATTTAAGTTAATTAAATATAAATTGATGAAGAATAGGGAAAAAAAATGTCATGTTTTTGAAAATAAAATATTTTTATATTTTTTTTAGTTCACAACACCAGATTATATCAGACCATTCAATCCAGAAACAGGAATAAGAGAATTCTTATCTGAATGGGTTTGCATATTTCTTTTTTCCCCTATTTCAAGACACCATTACGCTGGGCAGTTTTCAAAGTATGTATAAATTTGCTTTATTAGGAACACCTGTACACCTGCACGTTCATGGAGTTATCCAGCCAATCACAGTCAATACCGGTGATTAAACACAGGTGAGATTCAATTCAATTCAAAAGAACTTTATTTGTCCCCGAGGGGCAATTTGAGGCATGTAGAGCAGTGTAAAGCACAAATAAAATAAATAAATAAATAAATAAGAATAAAAAGCTGGTTCTAACTGCCTCCTCTCATTGTTCTGCCTCCTCACATCCACAGCCTACGCTTGATCAGTGAAAATGAATTCTTATACACTTGACCTGCACTGTCTACAGTCACACTGTAAGTGAGGCATTTCCTCTCATCACCAGTAGGGGCTGCACACTCCTGAATTCTAGCACAAACTTGTGGTCACTTCCTGGTTTTCTGCTGTTTTAATATTACACTGTGCTTACTCTGAATGCCTATAACACACACACACACACACATACACACACACACACACACACACACACGCACACAAAAGCGAAGCACAATTTAAAATACATCTTAAACACACTATATAATGACTCATGCACTGACCGGAAAGCGCTTAACCACAGTTTTAACACCTGCTTCTGCTGATATCATTCACACATAGAACATGAGCAAGAAGTGTTAAAATAAAAATGGAAACAGAACTCAGTTTAAAACAGCTCAGACATCTGGGTTTACAAAAATATGATTACAAAACCAACTCACACAGATGAAGAAGGTGCAGAATGTTATTGTGTTGTATAATATATTTGATCTGATATGTGCAAGTTTTAATAGTTTTTTTAACCAGTTGCAAAACCATCTACAACATCTAACATCTTCTAGTCTGAATCCAAATCTTGTAAAATTTATGAAAATGCTTTTAACACTTATATGTTGAGTGTGCACAGTTCACAACAGAACACAAATCCAGTCAAAATGTTTTTACAGTTCTGTCAATGCTGATACTCTCACTAACATCATATACAATGATATCATGGATGACTCACAGACTCTATTCTTGCATACATAAAACCCAGTGCT
>JAOVYU010046332.1:0-10562 GCA_025674565.1 Synodontis membranacea
ATATATATACCTTTTTCCTTAATTTTGAAATATATGAAGTGTGCCAAGGATGATGTACTCCTACAGAATGAGAGAAAAACCTTATAATGAACCATTGTTTCTAGAGAATGCAGATGATTCTTGTGTGGTGTGCTCATTGCTGAAAAGAGCATGATTGAAATTTATAACAAAATTCAAAATTATGTTTTGTATTATTAATTGACTGTAAAATATCAGTGCATAGTGCCATATAATTTCCCTCATTGTGTAGTTATATGTACCTTATGCTCTGTATTGTTTTGTTTTTGTTTTGTTTTTTTGCTTCCCTGTAGGTGCAGTGAGATATGTGCAGTAGGTGGGCCAATATGAGAAAGAAAGTTGCTCTTCATATATGTGCAAAAAATGCCAGAAAAAAAGTATAATATTCAGACTGTGTTCTTAGGCCCTGTTCAGAATGTGCCTAGAGTTCCCCATATTTCTTATATAGGGATATATAGGGTTTTTTTTTTTTTTTTTTTTTTTTTTTTTTTACATTTTAACCCTAGAGTTTTACAGGTAAAAAAAAAAAAAGTAATTTTATAGTGGAAGCATTATTTAATAGAGATTATTGGTGTATTTGATTCTTAAAATAAAGATTTTATATAAATACATTTTGAATTAATAAACTTTGCTGCACAACTCTTTAGATTTATTATAAATTACCACATATAATATTTTTTGGTAAAGAAGACATAGATATTTTGATGTCATCTTAATAGCACAACACAGTGATTTTACACTGGGAGCATTTTTTGATGGGGGATATTGGTCTATCGAGTTATACTACCCTTGACATTTAAACAAAGCTAATATAATAGAGTATCAAACCATTCATCTCATATTCTTACTGTGCACATGGACTGAGTTTTGGTGAAATATAAAGGGATTTTGAACTGGGAGCATTGTTTTAAAAGTGACACCGATAATTATGCTCCCTTTAATTTTTTACAATCATTTTGATCAATAGGCTGAAACCTTGATACCATATTTCAGTTTTTATTAAAAAAAAATAATACAATAAAACAAATTTTTTTAAAAAATGTTATTTTACTGTAAAACGTATACCGTTAAGGGAAATACACCATTTAGAAAGGAAGTCTTAAGGTAGCATTTTTCGATGCGGTAGCGCAAATCGACAGAACACCGGCCTTCCAACTACGTGCCACGGAGCTCTCAGGAAAAGCGAGGGGAGGCGGAATCTGTTTTTATATAAATGAAGGTTGGTGTACAGATATCACAGTGTTAAACAGATCATGCAGCCCTCACTTAGATTCCATTTTCATTGACTGTAAACCATTTTATTCACCGCAGGAGTTTTTTACTCATTTATTCTGGTCGGTGTTTACATTCCACCTCATGCCTGTGTTAGTGAGGCATTACAACACCTGGCTGAACAGATAACAAATATTGAGAAAAAACACCCAGACTCCCTTCTCATTGTCCTTGGGGCTTTAACAGAACAAACCTCAGCCAACAACTGCCAAAATACAAACGACACATTAAGTGTCCTACCAGGGACAAAAGCACACTGGACCACTGTTATACCACATTAAAGGACGCCTATCGCTCTGTCCCCCGTGCTGCTTTGGGACTTTCTGATCATTGTCTGGTTCATCTTCTCCTGACTTACTGGCAGAGCCTAAGATCTGCAAAGCCAGTGGTCAAGACAGTGAGAAGATGGACCAATGAGGCAAAGCTGGAACTACAGGCCTCCTTTGACTGCACTGATTGGAGTGTTTTTGAGGCTGCAGCTACTGACCTGGACGAGTTCACTGACACTGTGACATCATACATCAGTTTTTGCGAGGACACGTGTGTGCCAACTAAAACCTTCCGCACATACAACAACGACAAACCCTGGCAAAACTCAGGCAACTTCGTCAGGCTAAGAAGTAAACCTACAGAAGTGGGGACAGAATCCTGAACAATTAGGCCAGAAACACACTGACAAAGGAGATCAGACTAGCAAAGAGGTGCTACTCTGATAAGATGGAAAACAGGCTTTCAGCTAACGACCCCACGTCTATGTGGAGAGGTCTGCAGGTCATGACCAACTACAGGAGACCATCACCCCACACTGTAGAGAACCACCAACTGGCCAGTGACTTGAATGTGTTTTACTGCAGGCTTGTCAATCACTCTCTCTCACCCCTCACCCTTAAAAAGTTTGAGGCACATATACAAGGTGTTGTAATTCCGACAACTTTCACCTGATTTGTATATAAATACCCTCAAATTAAAGCTGAAAGTCTGCAGTTGTTTCATTTCAAATCCATTGTGGTGGTGTATAGAGCCAAAAAGATTAGAATTGTGTCGATGTCCCGATCTTTATATATAATAACCAGTTATCCATTTCATATTTATTCAGTATTTATACCAGCATCTTTGTACTCTGCACTACTGCACTATAGCCCTCTGGTTTTGGTTTTTGTTGTGTTTTTTGTGTGTTTGTTGTCTTGTTTGCTGTACAGTATGTTTATCCCTGTCGTAAGTACGTAGAGAAGAATTCCTTGTATATGTACATATCCTTGGCCAATAAAGCTGATTGTCAGTCCTGCAGTAAGTTGCGTCTCAGTCTTTTCAATTAGCAAATTAAGCATTCAATTTCTTCTTTCCCATTCACCAACATAAACTTTTTTATTTTTTCTTTACAAATTACCATCAATATCACATAAAGTGCATGTGATACACACTACATGGACAAAAGTTTATGGACACCTGATCATGACACCAGTATGTGGTTCTTCTCCAAACTGTTGCCACAAAGTTGAAGCACACAATTGTTTAGGTTGTTGTTGTATGCTGTAGCATTACAATTTCCCTTCACTGGGACTAAGAGGCTCAAACCTGACAATGATCCTGTGCACAATGGAGCTCAATGGAGATATGGTACACTGAGGATGGTGTGAAAGAACTTGAGCGGTTCTACACAGAGCCCTGACTTCAACCCTACTGAACACCTTTGTGATGAACTGAAACTCAGACTGAACCCCAGGCCTCCTCACCCAACATCAGTGCCTGACCCTCACTAACGCTCATGTGGTGAATGGACACGCTCCAAAATCTAGTGGAACGCCTTCCAAGAAAAATGGAGCTTATTATAACAGCAAAAGTGACTAAATCTGAATTGGGGTGTTTAACAAAGCACATATGAGTGTTCTGGTCAAATGCCTACAAACTTTTGTATGGTTTCTCACTAATTTTAGCCTTTTCTAAATATTGCCTCCATTTTCTTGAAACATAAAATCTGAAAACACCTCACTCATCTGCACAAACCCCAAACTTCCAGCAAAAAAACAAAAACAAATAATTCATGCTTTCATTTAAACCATATTTTTCTTTCAGAATAACTTGTTAATTAAAGTTAATATACAATTACAGTAAATATGCACTGTGTTTTTTTTCTAATCAGAGGCACTGGTAAGCATGCTCTAATTCAGCAGCTGAGAAGGTTGTAGAAGGTTGTAGGTTGTAGTTAGCAGCTGAGAAGGTTGCATGTTAGTGTTCACACAGTACCACTAGCGGGAGCCAGAAACTTACGTTCAGTTTAATGGCAGACTGCTCAGAGGAGCATCTAGCCTGAGCCAGATCGTAAGCAGAACCCTGGAGATGCACAACTCTATTGTCTTACGGGTACAGATTCATATCTGTAGCTAATTCCTTGGTGACATGATACACGCTTGTCTTTCAACTGTTCTGAGATTGAATTACCTATCTTACTGTTGCACAAAAATTCTTTATAGAATGATTTGAACTATTGTTGATGGCTCTCTGCTTCATTTGCTATTTCTTTTGTTGTGTTTTATCTTGTCACTTCTTTTCACTTGTTTTTGATTCTGTAGGTGGTTTTGTAGCCTCACAGACATTGATACAAACATTTTCTGTTTGATTATCTTGCCAAGTCTCTCCTGTTTACGATTGCTTTTTCGGGTTCATTCTGTGTCCAATGATTTATACAGCTGTTTCTGTGTAAATGTTCTTCATAAAATCGTTCTTTGTAGCTGTCCTGTAATTCATCTCTGTGTTCTCATCAGCATCATTTATTGGCACTGCATGACAGATAGCTTGTGGTATTATGAGATAAATCATGCTGTTGTTAGTCTCCCAGGTAAACCAGAAATATACTTTTATACAGAAATATACTCAAGTTGTGATTGTTTTTCAATGCACTTACCGCATTTTAAATGTACTGTACTAAGTGCATATAAAAGTTCTCTTAGAAATGCATAAGTCCAATTTTAAACTACTTTTTATTTTAAAACACTTAGTTGCAAAATGTGTTAAAATGGAACAACTTTAAGTGAGTTTGGTGCAATTTAAATGTGTGTTTTGTTTTTCACACCATTCTGTGTAAATCCCAGGAGATCAGCATTTTCTTAAATACTCAAACCAGCTCATCTGGAATCAACATCCATGCCATGGTCAAAATAATGGGATGCTGATTAATGATGCTGATCTGCAACTGGAACTGGGTGATGGATTTGACTCAGCACCCAAAAATGATTCATTGTCACATGACCTTCTGTTCTTATTGGGTGATTTCCTCAGCTACTGCCGAAAGTGTCCTGGCGACACTGTAACCATGTCAAGAACAACGAATGGCATCAAAAGAGCTGTGTAACAGTGGAGGTGTTCAGGAAGCCTTTTTCTTCAGGATAGAATACATCATAGAATACATCAAAGTATTGTTAAACTGATCCAGAAGTCTCTCCATAACCTCTAAATTCTAGTACAATAAGTTGGAAAAAAGTGTTTAAGAGTAATAGGCAGGAAACTGCAACAGCGAGACATGGCCATTTTGAGGAAATGTCATACAGTGCACTTGTGTATCTTAGAAAATTTGATTATTAATTCAAAAAGGAAAACATTCATATATTCCATATTCATTAAATGTAAAGTGAAATATTTTAAACCTTTTTTAGTCTTAATTGCGATGGTTATTGCTTATAGCACATGAAAATCAGATTTTGTTTCACTCAAAAAAGGATTTACGATACAGAAATGTCCTGTGTCTGAAAAGTCTGATCATTTATACAGTCAGTATTTGGTTGTTGCTCCTTTATCATGAATTACTGCATCAATGTGGCATGTCATGGAGGCCATCAGCTTATGGCTGAGGTGTTATTGAAGCCCAGATTGCTTTGATATTGAAGCCCAGGTTGCTTTTGCCTTCAACGGTCGGGTGTTTTGCTTCCTCTTGACAAAACCCCATAGATTCTCTATCAAGAAAAGCTCAGTAATACAAAGAAGCACAGTAATATCATGGTCAGCAAACAATTTGATAGCAGTTTTCACACTGAACTTCAAGAACCTTGTATTCTGAGACTCTCACTCCAGACCACTCCAGTCCCCTAGAGCTAGGACTTTGATTTCCAAATCAAATGCAAAAATTACTTCCATCTGAAAAGAGGACTTTGGAGCACTGAGTAACAGTCCAGTTGGTTTTCTCCTTAGCCCAGGTAAGGCGCTTCTGACATTGTCTGTGGTTCAGGAGTGGCTTGATATTAGGAATGTGACAGTTGTAGCCTCTTTTGTGAAGACATCTGTGTGTGGAGGCTCCGACACCAGCTTCAGTCCACTCCTTGTGAAGATCTCCCAAGTTCTTGAATTGACCTTTCAGAATCAGAATCGGAATCACTTTATTAATCCCTGTGGGGAAATTCTCTTTCATTACAAAACAAACTCCTGATTAAAATAAAAGATTTAGGAAAGCTTATTTACAAATGATAGAATAAATTTAAGTAGAAATAGAACACTAAAGTAATTAATATAAAATGAAATAAAGATAAAAAATAATTAAAAAAAATATATAAAATAACCAATAAAAATAAAACTATAGCAGCGATTATATTGACATTGGCATAAAAATAGACATTAATTTGCCTAGTACCTGGGTTATTATCAGCAGCAAACGTATGCACAGTATACATGGTTATTTAAGATGATTGTGCTTATGTTTGTGGTTTATGGTTTGGAGTCATCAGATATGCGAGTTAAACAGTTTTATTGTGACTGGCAGGAATGATTTCCTGTTTCTCTCAGTTGTTTTTCTTCATCCCTGTTGCTTGTGCACCTTTTCCTACCACACTTTTCCCTATCAGTCAACTTCCATTAATATGCTTCGATACAGCACTCTGCAAACAGCGGCCTTTTCAGCAACGACCTTTTGTGGCTTGATTGTGGTTGATTCTGTGGTGTACTGAACTAGACAGATACATGGTATTTATACTGTTTGAATAGTAATTTACTCAAACTCAAAATGAAATATTCTAATAATTTGAGATGTTTTTTTAGCTGTTGGCTAATATTATTAAAAATAACTTACAAGAATGCATGATTCATTTTAGTTTACACATAATGACTATAATATATTCAATATTCACTTTCTTAAACAACTGATAGAAAATATTGCATTTATTTTTGCATTGCAATTTACTGAGTTAAAACTTTTTCACCAAAGCATGGAAAAAGTTGTTTTCATTCATTGCTGCTACCAGGTTGAAAAGGTTAAGTAGATTAGACAGCATATTTTCTTGTTTTGCATTATGCATGTTATACTTTCCTGGATTTTCCATTGATTTGGAATGCAGAACTACAAGAATACAAGTAGTACAAATATAATGTTGCTGTTTAACAAGTGAGAACAAAACTGTCTTTCATTTGTAAAGTAGCCTGTTAGAAAGCCTGACTATATATCTGGCTAGATAATTTAAATTATAATAATTTAGTCATATTTAACTAAAAAATACTAGATTTTTTTTTTTTTTTTTTTTTTTTACCTCTTTTTCCGATTGCAACTGCTTTAACACTTGTGCTTTCTCATTTTGTCATTTTATATATAAAAAATTAAGCTACCACTTCAGTTTTTGTATGTATTTCGTTCCAGTGTCTCTGGCGGAATTCCAACACTGTAACAGTTGCTCACCTGTCACATTTTCCCCTGGCCTCTAGGGGCAATATTCAGGTTAGTTTTTCCTATTGCCTATAAAAGGGAGCAGAGAGGAAGAGGTAACCAGCATTTGCTCAATTAAATGATTAACCTGTCAGTTATTTTATTAGTTCTGTTATCTTTATATGTGCTAAAACCTTCTGAAGAATCATCATTCCGTAAGTACGGCAGTCGTAATATTGTTTGTTTATTGTTAGTAAATAGACTGAGGCTGACTCCAATATAGAAAAAGTATAGAAAATAACTATCCTCCTATAAGACCAGTTTGGATGGCAAAAAACAGTGCTAGTAGTACCTTAAATTAATTACAAGTTGGAAGACATGGAAGACCTGAACCCCACTGAAAACCTCTGGAATGTGATCAAGAGGAAGATGGGGGGTCACAAGCCACCAAACAAAGCTAAACTGATTGGATATTTTGTACCAGGAGCGGTATAAATTCACCAAAAGCACTGTGAAAGACTGGTGAAGAGCATGCCAAGACGCATGAAAGCTGTGAATATTCCACCAAATATTAATTTCTGAACTCCTCCTACGTTGAATGTGATCTTGATTTCCATGCATTATTCAAGGAATGAAAACACTGCAACTTTTGGTATTTTGTCATGCCAGCTGTCATCTTCTGCAGTCAAATGCACTCAGTGAATATTTTATGTGGAATTTGGGGGAAATATGAGTAGTTTATGGAATAAAATAAAAATTGTTCCTCAAACACATACCTATAAATACTAAAACCAGAGAAACTGATCATTTTGCAGTGGACTCTTAATTTTTTCCAGGGCTGTGTATAGTTTCTGTTAAACACAGTACATTACATTCATGTTCAGTAATTACACTTACAACAAGTGCTTTAGATGTAACAGATCTAATATTTAGTTAAAGGAGTAGTTTGTGTAGATTCACGGCATTCATCCCAGTTATGTTCATTTTAGGTCCCAGGTTGTAACTATACAAAATTTAGAAATGCTAGAAACACTGTACACCAGACAAATAGATGATTTAATTAGAACTAATTTGTACATTGCAGTTCAGAGACACACAATGTGAGAGACAAACTAAACTAAAACTCTTTTGTTTGCAGGTGTAACAGTATGTACATACTTAGCATTCACATGCACAAAGCTCTGCGGTAGGTGTAATGTTCACGCCAAAGACGCCTTGCGTGCGATGCTGCGGCAAAATGAAAGGATGTGTCAGCAACACAAAGATGAGGAATTGCAGATGCATGGAATCTGACTGTGAAGAATGTTGTAGATACAACACCTGAACCCTCAAAAATGTTCCTGTGTTCCTCAGTGTGGACAAACAAACATTTCCCAAAAGTCTGTGAGATGAGAAATATTAGTCTAAAGTTAGACTTAAATGGCTGCTGTCACTTTCAAGAAAATGGCACATTTTAGGGCCCTGACACTTGGATACTGCACACATGTTCATGCTGAATGCTTATAAACCTGCCATTTTCAGGTCAGTTTTTATCTAATCCTTGTATCTGGAGCCAAAATGTCCAGACACTCATGAATCTCAGATGATCAGGCTAACTCACAAATCCTGCTTTCAGAAAAGGATCCTGTTTTAACTTTAACTTAAATCCTCATATCAGTTCCACCTCCGCCTTTTCTGACTATAAGGGTTCTTTGGATCATTATGAGTTCTTTGATTTATTCATTATTTCAATTATTGGTCTAGGAATCTCCAGCATGGCAATGAACTCACAACTCAGCAATATCATTTTAATACAGGTTCAATCCAGACCTCAGTAACTGAAAACTCTATCAATTATTATCAGCTTCAGCTCCATTAAACCATTAAGCTCCAACAAATAGCAGAATTATTATGATACTCATTTAAATAAAGTTTTATGTTCATGTTATTTTAAACACACTAAATACACTGCGCTAAGGATGTGTGGAATTTATTTCACATTTAAAGAGGTCACCAGCTACCAAAAGATTTTCATAAAGAAGTTTCATAAAGAAAATGTCATAAAAACAACTCCCATTAAATCAAATCTAAAAATCTATATTAAACTAACGTGTATTAGACTGGAGACTGGAGAGACTTTACCCAACAAGTCACGGCTGGATCAGAAGAGCACACCAGCACACAGCACACCATTTGTCTCGTTTCAGTGAATCGTCTGAAGAGAGGAGACTATCGGGGTCAAAGGTCAATCCGCTCATCCGCATGCTTAGACATGCTGTTTTAATGTCAAGGAGTCACAAGCAGAGGATAAATAGGCTTTGCAGTTGTGCAGCTTCCTGCGAGACAGTGAGAAGGCAATAATGACAATGTTTGACTCGATGCCTGAACCATGTAACTGTGGGCTTCTGAAGCGAGTCTGCTGCACAACTGACTCACAGGAGGACATGACACAATCAAATAAACACTTCAGCCAGTTGATCAACTTGTTTCTGTTGACCCTTTTTTGACCAAAATTTTTGACCAAAATGTATTAGCAATTTTCTAAAATAATACATAAACTTCAAAGTCTTCGAAGTAATCGCCATTAGATTCTATGACTTTATGTCATTTATCTGGAAAAGAATGAGCATCATTATGAAAGTAGGACTCGGGTTTTGAGGAAGTGGATTAATCTATGCAATGATGGACCGAACGACTGTTTATAGCTGCTATAATGTAAGTAAGGACAGGAAGTAGCCTGTCTCATGGATGTTCTGCAACAATGGGCCTAATTTCCCAGGCTTGAATAAGCAAGGATTCATTTAAAAGTAGCTCATACGAGCTTCAATTCATATATATTTCCTTTAAATTTGAAAAATAATTCGTAGTCTACTTGTTTCTAATGAGTGTGTGAAAATTTGCATATAAGACGGCTAACTATATAACCCTCGACCTGATCGACTTCAAATCATAAAATCAGCTTGGATTACTGCACTTTTTTAATGTCTTAAATATTGTGTGGAGTTTAAACTGTTTATGAGTTTTGCAGCAGACGCTCTTAACCACTTATACAAGAGTCCTGGAGTCTCAAACAGAAACACATCCTCATGCTAGTTCACTCGGTCAGCGACTCAGAGCTCCATCCAGAACATTAGCGGAAAACCAGTCACTTTACTTAATTGCTATTCATTAAAGAATATAAAGAAAGCAAGCTAACACACACCCAAAAATTAAGACAAATAAAACTAATCATTCAGTTATGGCAAAAGAAATGGCTGTGTATAAACAAACGTCTCAGTTGACAGAGGATTTAGCACTCAATTATTACTATTACATGTTATTAAATATTTTTATTGGCATAGAAGTGAGTCAAATTTACTTCCACTTCTGTTTTTCAAGCTTTACTCTGATCGCTCATTTCGTGCTACTAGTAGTCTGTGCACTTTACCTTTTATGGAGTTTTGTGGGCGTTACTACATGCAAATGAGCTGTGTTGGGTATGCACTTTGCATTTTACTTTTTAGAATTTTAGTTTGGTCTGGTTTAGGCAAACATTTGCATACAACTTTATTCAATTTATGAGACATGAGGCTCAATAAATGTGACTATAAATCGATAGAAAGCATAATGTGGCAAATTGCTGTGGTTTATTATTATTATTATTATTATTATTATTATTATTATTATTATTATT
>JAOVYU010046398.1:0-10560 GCA_025674565.1 Synodontis membranacea
GTATCTATCCAGCTCACCTGTTATGTAATTTAGCCATAATTTTTGCCAATGTTTTTTCTTTGTTTTGAATTTTCTAGGTGCAAGAACATTAAAAAACCTAATCTGAAAAGATGGTTTGAATTTTGCTACATAAAAAAAAAGAAAATCTCAAAAATCTAAAAAGTGAAACATCCGAGATTCCCAGTGACACCTTTAGCACTTTCACTTCACGTTGTTCTTTACATGTCTCTAATATAAATTTTCTGGAAGAAGAAAATGAAAGGTTTCTGTAACCACGTCGAAGTTTATTTTCCTACAAATGCATGTGGTTTCTCCTTCTTACACCATAGAAATTTGCAAACAGTCAGTTTTGTGAGTCAACAGAAAACAAGAAGGCAGAACTGTACTGTCTTTGGTCAGTAAAAAAACATGAGGTGCTGCTTATTCCAGATTACTTGCCCTGCTTTTTTCTGTTGCTTAATTGAAGAAAAAAAAAAAGAAAGAAGCTGTCTTTTTCACTGAAATGTTCTAGGGGTGTTGAGGTAAGGCTTCATTTTTTTCTTTCTGCAGGTGGGATTTTCTTTTTAGCAATGTTTACACCTCTTTACTGCATGTAAAAAGTGTGATCAGAATTGAGTGAGAAAAAAATTCAAATAATCACCATTTATCAAAACTCTCAGTCATGTGCCAGTGCAGACTAGGGTGACCCTACGTCCTGTTTTTTAAGGACATCCTCTTTTGGGACTTAAAAAAAAAATGTCCGGACGAGATTTCTAAATTGCCAAAAATGTCCAGGTTTCGACTTTTGCTTTTTACAGTCGTCATTAATTTTGCAGGTGTCTTTCTGGCCCATTCCACCATCCTGCCCCCAGTATATATTTATATAAACCATAAATAGAGTAACCCTAGTTCAGACTCCTCTGAGTCCCTCTCTCTACAATGATCTTAGTTTGTGTAACTGGTTCAGTTTTTTTTGTGTCTTTCTCCAGAGCCATCATCATGGAGATGTGTCGGTTTGGCTTGGTGTCGCTGTTGGTGTTGTGCACCATGCTGCCTGCTGAAGCCCAGCCCCCTAACGTGACGCCTCGCTACAGAAACTTCCTGAATCAGCATGTTTACAGCGGCATGTCTGAGACTAGGTGTAATAGCGAGATCGCAAGCAGGAGAATCACTGATGGTAACACCAACAACTGCAAAGAAGTGAACACCTTCATAAAGGCCACAGCCGACCAGGTCATGGCTGTGTGTGGGGGACGTACGGGTGATTTTATAAGTGGCCAACCTTTCACTGTAGTCACTTGCACACTACACAGTGGAGAAAGAAGGCCACGCTGTGAGTACAAAAGAGGTCATCAGAGCACTCGATACATTAAAATAGCGTGTGATCAGGGTTGGCCCGTGCATTACGCAGAAGACAGTATTGTTGTAGGCTGAAATGTTCTTTAAATGTATTGTTTCTATGCATTTTCATTTCTATTTTTAATGTTCTTTATCAACAACAATAAAGAAATGCAGGTTTCTCTGCTGCTTCGTGTGTGTGCTCTTTAAATCATATCTTAAATAGAAAATCTGTGTTACTATACAGCAAGACACTGTTCTCTGTTTGGAGTTTTATAAGCTAATCAACTTCTCTTA
Organism: Synodontis membranacea; assembly: GCA_025674565.1. Classification (NCBI taxonomy): domain Eukaryota; kingdom Metazoa; phylum Chordata; class Actinopteri; order Siluriformes; family Mochokidae; genus Synodontis; species Synodontis membranacea. Next base: position 1,615 of record JAOVYU010046398.1, read on the forward strand.
TTATTTATCTGTGAATAATAGGGTTCCTCCACTTTTCACATCAGGACTTATATTTATATTTTGTTTCATGTGAGAGCAACACCAAGTGTTCAAAGTAAGAAATTCTTTTTGTGTTCCTGTGACAGCAAATACAGCCATCAGAGTCAAGATTAAGATTCTTTTATTGCGAGACAACAGTGTTAGTGGTCAGTGGGTTCCTTACAGCCCGACAATCAATGATAAACAATACACTGAACAATAAAGAAGGCTCCTGGACCAGATAACATCTGTGGAAGAGGAATCACAAGGAATCAAAGTTCATTGCACATGGGTGATGCCATTTATAGGTCTGTAAAATGTTTACATGAAATGTCCCAATGGATCAGGTTCATTTCATTTCAACAGATTTCCCGAGCATATGCACATATATGGGCTACGCAAACTTCAGTCCACCTGATAATAAATAATCCACGGACCACCAAAGTAACGTTTGACTGTTTAATTAAATCAACTTAAAATTAGGCTTCTCAACTCAAAAACTTACATTGGTTCACATGTTCACATGGGCTATAGCCCAGTATTTCCCAACCTGTGTGCCGCGGCACACTGAACTCATGAGGTGTGCCGCGGAAAGTCCACTCGCACCCCCCCCCCTTCGGGAATCACACGTGCATATAAATACCCGTGATTTCTCACCCCCCGCCCATTATTTTACTTATTTTACACCTGTGAGAAAACCCATGCCCAGAATGGCATTTCTTTGGTCATCATATCAATATTTAGGAGCTCCCCCAAAATTTCACAAATCGTGTTTCCAGGGGAGCTCATGTCACCACTAGGGGAGCTATAGCTCCCTCTGCTCCCCCCTAGTTCGCACCCTGTTCTCTCATTCCTTTTTCTGAAGCAGTATGAGTTCATCCAGGTTTTACATTAGAGTCTCAGGATTAAGAATCTGTTATTGCAAGACAGCAGTGATTCCTTACAGCTTGACAATCAGCAATTAACATCACATTGAAGAATAAAGTGGAGGACAAGACAACAACAACAAGACAAAACAGCATTTGAAAGATACCTAGCAGCAGCAAACAGTCATAAGCGGAAGTAGATCCAGGATTTGGCAGAATGATCCACATGCAGGACGACCATCAAAAATGGAAGCTGAGGCAGGATGAAGACAAAACAGTGAACAACACAGGATGTCTATAAGAATTTATTAGAAGTCATTTCAGGTAAAAAAAAAAAAAAACAAAAAAAAACCACACTAATAGGAAACAACTGGCTTTCTTTAAACTTTTTATTAAATCCATGTGTGCCGTTAAGTTTATTGATCATTTGCACAGTAAGTCAAGACATGTGAACACTGACGAGGCAGCAGTGAGGAAACAGGATCCCGGACAAATGTGTTCTGTGACAGCTAGGAATAATAGACTGGAATCATTCTTTAATGGCAGGTGGAGAACACGATTTATAGCTCTGAATCCTGTAATCCAGAATTGGTTAGCTCTGAATTTCTGAGCCCTTGTCACATGTTCTGTGACATCTTGTAGGCTTCGTGGACAGAATCCTTGTTTATTGTTTTATTAGTTTTATTATCAGCCTTGATAAGGAACATCTGCACAGTGGGAGGTTTATTTAATGGATGGAATGGTATACAGGTGTGAGAGAGACAAGAGTTTTAGGAAAGATTTCTACAAACACAACACTAGGAGGGAGATATTTACTTGTGTCATTTTTTAGATAAATAGTTAGATTTAATTCTCTTGCTCAATAAATGTATATGTAAAATGTAAAAATTTTATACCAAATGTATACAATAATTGTGTAATTGTTGATATGATAAAGCTTTCTGTAAGGAAAACATACAGTCGTTAAATATCCCTCATAAACACAGTGTTTAGGATTGAAATAAATAGTCAGTTCACACACACACACACACACACACACACACACAGCTCTGACAACTACAAAGGATAAACTGGAATCATTCTTTAAATTATATTAAACTAATTGCAGGTGGACGACATGATTTACAACGTGGAATCCTGTAATCAGGTGTGGCCTGAATTTCTGAGCCCTCATCACATTCAAATTCCATTTATTGTTTGGTAAATACAGTATGTACTCTGACATCTTGTAGGTTTCTTCAACAGCAGCCTGTATTTTATTACTTTATGATCAGCCTTGATAAGGAACACCCATACAATGGGAGGTTTATTTGCTGGGCGGAATGATATATAAGGTGTGAGGAGAGATATGAAAAAAAAATTAACCCCTCTCCCCAAAATGAGCTTAGGTTGTGAAACTGGTTCAGTTTGTTTGTCTCTTTCTCCAGTGCCATCATCATGGAGATAGCACTTGGTTTGGATTGGAATGGATTAAGATTGTGTTATTGCTAGACAACAGTGGGTTCCTTACAGCTCAACAGTCATTGATAAACAATACACTGAACAATAAAGAAGGCTCCTGGACCATATAACGTCCCTGCGAGAGTGCTCAGAGAATGTGAAGACATCTGGCATTCTCACTGATCTCTGTAACATTTCCCTGAGCACTGCCTCGGTTACAATGTGCTTCAAGGCCACCACCATTGTTCCCATGACAAAGAAGTCCTCAGTGTCCTGCCTCAATGACTACCATCCCATTGCACGTACACCCATCATCATGAAGTGCTTCGAGAGGCTCATCATGAGGCACATCAAGACCCTGCTCTCCCCCTGCAATTCACCTTTCTTTCTGACCACTCAATGGAAAATGCCATTGCTGCCAAAATACATCTGACCATCATCCACCTGGACATTAAGGACACATATGTACAAATGCTGCTCATAGACTTCAGTTCAGCATTCAACACAATCATTCCTCAGCAAGTTGAGCCTGCTGGACCTGGAGTTACATATCGCGCCTGTGTCAATGAGAAGTGAGTAGGTTATGCCTGAGAAATAAAGGCCCAGTAACGGGAGCTGAGCATCAAGTTGTTTGTCCTAAAAAATTATATACTCTGCAGCAATGTACCTTCTCCTTTACAAGTCCTTGCTGAACTCTCCAATTCCTTCTCACACACATATTTTTCACCACAGCCCAGTCAAATCAACATAGGTTTGCTGGAACATATGTGTTAGGTTCTTTATGAATCTGGTTTTGAATGAACTTTTCCCGCTTCCCTGGATAGTCCAGCATGGGCCCATGGAGACCAGTAACACACATGCAGTTGTCAAATCTTACATGCTCTGAGTTTCTCATGAGCACAGTAGTTTATATAGCACTCTTGTATCACACATGCACAAAGATATATTTCTTTATGAAGATACAAAAGACATGCTTCTTACACAATAAGATAAATAGACTTGTCATCACAGGAAGTCTGTTAGATAAGATAGCTGAATTCGTTTTAGCTTAATCACTTGTGAAAGTAAGAACATCTGTGTTCAGGTATTGCAGTTAAATTTCATCCCATCAATATGCTCTCCTAAATCTCTATGGTCACTCAAATATGTCATGTCTCCAACCAAATATGGTCACTTGTCAGCTTATTGGACAGAACCTCACTTTTCATATCAGACATGTACCTGATATCTTTAGGTGGGTGTAAACATTGAGACAGTAGCCAGTCATGAAATAGTATATAAAGTTGACAGAAAAAAAAGCAGAAGAGTGTGTTTTGTCAGTTTTATGGACGATTTCTACAAAAAAAGAAAAGAGTAGGAGACAAGACCAGAAGAAACACTTCATAATTCCGGGAGGGAGCATTTCTACAAATTTATGGTCATACTGTAAAGGTATCTTATTTCAGAGGTAATCAATTTTCTTTTTCAAATTTCACAATTTAGTCATGGTTATCCCACTGACCTGGTTCATGAATCTTTAGATTTTTATAGCATGATAACTGATGTAACTCAAAGGCCACCCAGAGTTACTACACAATCAGAAATTTGAGTTGGAGCCATCTTTCACATCTTGTGTCTGCCTAGAAAAGATCTCATGAAAAGGAAGTTATTCAGCATTACCGTGTCTTTAACTTGTATGTTAGCTTCATTATGGTGTTGTCTGTTATCTATATTACCTGAAACATGCAGATGTGTGTCAAAATCAACATTAATGTCAACGTCAGTATCATGTTATTCAATCATTGTGTCTTGAGGTAGCATAAAATAAAATTCAGTGGCCCCGGTTGAGAGCCTTGTGGAACACCAAACAATATATATTTTTTTAAAATAGGGGTTTGGAAATTGTTGGTAATTATGATTTTTGATTTTAAATGATGGAACACACATAAAACAACAGACATGATCTGGTTGCTCCATTATTATGCGTATACACTAATATTCTGAATTCTGCTCAAATAATATTCTTAAAAATTATGCCAGTGCACACTGAAGCCAAGCCCCCTAACATGACTCCTCGATACAGAAACTTCCAGAATAAGCATGTTTACGGCAAAATGGCTGAGCCTAAGTGTAATAGCGAGATCAGAAAGACCTATATCTGCACCTAAACTAATGTTTAAGGATCCTGTAATACTCTAATTGATCTGATTTTGACTTTCACTTCATCAGTGAGGTGACTGTGTTGAAGCCAGAAAGACATTTTAATCACTTTGATGATTTTTTTAATTTCTCTGTATCACTACATTAATAATTTTCCAGATGTTAATTCAGATGATCATTTGTTCAGAATAAAACTAAGAACTCCTTTAAATGTATCGCTTCTATGCATTTTCATTTCTGTTCCATTCTTTCATTTTTTTTAATTATTTGGTATAATTTTTAAGGTTCTTTATCAAAACAATAAAGAAATGCAGGTTTTTGTGATATTTTATTCTGCTTGGCACATGTGTTCATTAAATCGTATTCTAAAAGTAAAATCTGTATAGTATCTTCTGTATGTTTCCAAAACAGTATGAGTTCATCCAGTTTTTACAGCAGAGTCTCAGGATATTTTTTCTGTTTAATGTGACAACAAACAACACAGCCTTTATATTCAAGATTAAGAATCTGTTATTGCAGTGTTTCCCAACCTGTGTGCCGTGAGAAGTCATGAGGTGTGCCGTGGAAAGTCTGCTTGCCCCCCCCCGTCCGTGATATCTCATCCCCCCATAGGCGATCACTCGCGCATATACATACCCCAGCCTGCACTTTCTCACCCACCCGTCAGCGATCGCTTGCACATATAAATACCCCAGTCAGCGATTTCTCACCCCCCCCTCGGCGATCGCTCACGCATATAAATACCCAGGTCCACGATATCATGGACAGAATCCTTCATGGACAGAATCCTTGTTTATTTTGTTATTATCAGCCTTGATAAGGAACATCCAGACAGTGGGAGGTTTATTTAATGGATGGAACGGTATACAGGTGTGAGAGAGACAAGAGTTTTTAGGAAAGATTTCTACAAACGCAATACTAGAAAGAAGATATTTACTTGTGTAATTTTATAGATAAATCTTTAGATTTAATTCTCTTGTAAAATGTAAAAATGTATACCAAATGTTTACAATAACTGTGTAATTGTCAATCTGGTAAAGTTTTATTTAAGGAAAGCACACATTAACACAGCGCTTAGGATCGAAATAAATAGCCAGTTCTCTGAAGAAAAAAGGACACAGGAGAATTTTTTTTTTGCTCAAAACCCTGAAAGTATGTAATTTGTTGGTATCTCTCTCTCTCTCTCTCTCTCTCTCTCTCTCTTTCTGTGCAGACATGATCATGGAGATCCGTGTGTTTGGCCTGGTTTTGCTGTTGGTGTTGTGCGCCGTGCTGCCTGCTGAAGCCCAGACCTGGAAGAATTTCAGAAGGAAGCATGTTTACCAGTACATGCCCGAGGCTAGATGTAACAACGTGATCAAGGACAGACGAGTCAATCGTTTGTTCTGCAAAAAGACAAACAGCTTCATCCTGGCCACAGATGAGCAGGTCATTAATGTGTGCGGGAAAGCTGGCCACCGTGTGGCTGGGAATCATTATGAAAGCAACCTTTCTTTCCCTGTGGTCACTTGCACACGGACACAAGATAAATCCTGTAGATATCGTGGTCATCAGAGCCTTCAATATGTAACAGTAGCATGTAAGGGAGGTTTCCCTGTGTATTATAAAGGGGAAAGACATGCTTAATTCCCTCAAGGCTACAGACTGAAAGCCAAATGTTTAGCGATGTTCCTTTAATCCCAAAAAGTTCTTTTTCCATATGCAGAATACTGATTAATGAATCTTGAGCTGAATCTAGAAAGACGATTTTACTGCTTTGATGATCTTTTATTTCTCTATCCTGCCTACATGGTACTTTTCAGATGTTTATTAACCCACTTTAGTGCCATTTTTAATCCATTTTTTTGAGATCTTCGCTCCTGAAATCAGTTTAAAATGTTTCATCTCTGACTGAGATCAGGATGATGAGTGAAGTTAATGAACATTTGAGGTCTGTTATAAAGCCATGTGTGATTGTAATGTACTCTATAGATGTGAAAATGGTGTGATAATGCTACAACAAATACATCATTGTTTATTGGAATGTCTTGATATTTTATATCATCCCATGCAAAAAAAGCTTTTAAATGTACTAAATCAAAACCCTTTAATCTTTGTTCAATCAATAAAGCATCACAAAATAATTTTCTCTGCTGTTTTATTTGTAGATTTGTTACAAATAAACAAGGCAGTCACTTTTACATTTCTGAGCCTTGTCATGTCTATTAAAGATGATTATACACATACTGTATATACTCAGGTCTATAAATATCTTGACTCTGGCTAATTCTTCTTTCAGCTGTACACTGATACACGAGATTGGAGTTGAAAATAAGTGTGCTTTGCCTGGTGTATTGGTTTTTCCCCCAATCATTTCTTAAAATACTGTATGTAAATATACAGCAAAATCATTTCCTCTATTATTAGTATAAAGGTCATTAGCTCCTCTCATTCTTTTATTTGAAATGTAACATATTGCTCCACTGATATCTGAATGCAAGTAGTATTTATTTGAAACAAACAAACAAAAGAGACACAAGCAACATATTAACCCTGAGAGAGTATTAAAACATCTTTTCTGTCAAATATGCACAAGAACAATGACAGCTGAAATAGCAAATTTCCCCAGTGGATGATGACACAAAAGAAGCTGCTGAAGGTGTGAAACCACACAGTGGTTAAAAAAAGCTGAGTAAAAACAATCAAAGCAGTGTATTTTTACAGTCATTGGATGCACATGGTGGACACACACTGAATATACACTATATATGTATATACACTGGTGACCCTCTTTACACTACGACCAAACTGTAAATATATAAGTTAGAATCATCTTTGTGAAGTAGAAAAGTCTGAGATTCTGAGATTTCTGTGAATACAAAACTAGAAAAGAAAGACAAGTGACTGACTGCTGGAAGGATTCATTATTATGATAACTTTGCTATTCTGAATCTTTAAGAAAATCCAATTGTAATTTCAATTAAAACCAAAACAGTTAATATCCATAAAGGAAGGGGGAAAAAGCCCACAGACATCTTAGTTTGTGTACACTACAGTACAGTACAGAACAGTTTCATATGTGCCACAAATAAGCAGGTCATTAACGTGTTCCGGGGAGCCGGCCATCATCTGCATGCAAATCTTTATGAAAGCAACCTTCCTTTCACTGTAGTCACTTGCAATTGGGTGCAAAGTAATCCGGGTAGATATAAAATCCGTCAGAACGCTCTATTCATAAGTCCATTAAGAAAGCAGGTCATTTCTGAATAACAGAGTCCTGGATGTTCCTTGTCATCACTAAAAGCATTCACTAATATATTGAATACAGCTAAAGAAATGACTGTGTTTTAAAATTCATCATTTTTTTTTCCTAAGAAGATGATTAGAATTCAGCCATATCTGGGGATATACGAGGAACGAACACAGAGATTTCTGAAAAGACAACATTAAGTCACATGATTGAGTGCAGGAAGGAGAGGCCCTTACAACATTATGATTGTACAGAATTTGACTTTTTAAGGAAGTTTTTTTTTTAACTTACTTAACTGACACACTTAAGTTAACTTACTTAACTGACACACTCTTCCCTACTTCTCATTTATGGGTCACGCTTAGGGTGCTTTGATTTGCTTATTTGTACATTTGTCACATTTGGCTTGTGTTTACTGGTTCAGGTTTTGACAATAGCAGAGAGCACAGAAAATATGAAAGTTTGTTTTGCCAACGTGCGAGTTCACGCACTTACACTATGAGATTTAACCTTCATAACATTAGCTAATTACAGTGAGTGTGAAAAAAGGCTCAGAAGAAAAGCATCTAACACTATATGTATATATACATACACAGGGTTGGACAGTAACGAAGTAGATTTACTTGAGTACTGTACTTTTTGAGTATCTGTACTTCACTTGAGTAGTATTTTTTTTTTAGTATTTTGCCCATGTGTGAGATTTAACCTTTATAATGTTAGCTAGTTGGTTAACTTGGATGGAAAAGGGGTTGTAGTGAAGCAGAAATAAAACATTTTTCAAAAATGAAATTTCACATTTTCACTTTTATCTTTTGAAATACAAGTTAATTTTTTTTTTAAATGTACTTAAATATGACAAATTGCCATTGGAGAGACTTAATGTGTTTTAATCACTCAGTTCGAAAAGAGGAGATATAAAATAACATAAACAAAAATAAAACAATAGAAGCAATAAAATAAATAAAAATAAAACTACTAAAAAGTAAATGCTACTGAGAATATGTACAGTTGATATAAATCAAGAAATTATTTCATCTTTTTTATTTAAAATTTAGTGAAATGAAAATGAGCAATATGAATGCATTTTACTAAGACCAATAATAAACATTCTAATAATAATTATGAATAAAAAGTACATCATTCATTAATAAATTACAGACTGCACTCGCTGGAACAATAGCATGAGTATCTGTACTTTCTACTTCTTACATTTTTAAATTAGGGTCGTTACATTTCACCCCCATCTCCCCTCTC
>JAOVYU010046468.1:0-10559 GCA_025674565.1 Synodontis membranacea
TATTACGAGCTGCTCCATCCTGGAGAAACTGTCAAACGCACAACGTTACACTGATCAACTGATCAAATTAAGTGAAACAAATCAATGAACTACGATCATCCAGCGTCCATTCACAAAAGAACATCAGCCTCCTTCATGACAACACAAGACCACATGCTGCAAAAGTGACAGAAGACATAATTTTATGTCTTGGATGGGAAGTTTAGCACATCCAGCCTCCTCACTGGACACAGCGCCATCGGATTTATATATTTTTATGAAACATACACTTAAAGAAATCCAGGATACCAAACGATTTCCTCAAATCCTGACTGTATTCATTCTTTGCCAGGTAAATGTCAGAAGGTCACAGAATCTAACGCCGGTTACTCTGAAGACTGACTCTCCGCATTATTTTAGAAAATCCTGAATAAAATTTGTTCCGAAAGGCCACAAAGTTATGCACCACCCTAATACATTATACATGATTCATGTCTCAGAGAGACTCTGATAATAAGCGAGCTAAATGACTGTTATTGTGAGAACCCTTTAGGGCCTATTTTGTCTTTATCTCTAATATATAAAGTCAAAAGTAAAAACAATTTGTATGTAAATTTGTCCCCGCGTCTCTTTTCCTTATTTAGTTTCCCCACTGCACGGCGAGTGAATCGCTCTCATTAGTATCAGATCTGCCGTCCACAAGGAATGAAAGAAAAAAAAAAAAAAAAGATAACAGAAAGGCTTTGTCCATAAAGAATAAATCTCGTACTTTACATTTCTGGGGTTGAAATAAACCAGCTGTGAGTGTGTAATAGAAGCCCAGTAGAGAGGGATTCTCTCTTTATTGATAGCGGTCTGATGGAAAGCAAATCTGTCGGCCACACCCGGGCGTCTCAGGGACGTTGGCGTATCCCAGTACGACCTCAGTGTGTTTTACTGCGCAGCCTCGGAGCAGCGTCTGTTTACCTAGAGCGCGCTGTCAGACTTCCTTTAGTCAGAGGAGAGCGTGGGTCGCGCACGCCACCGATGAATAGAAGCGCACGGGAACCTGTTAGCATCATTTGAATTAGCGTTATTCGTCTTTGGGATTTCACTGAATTATAATGTAAAAATGTTTTGAAAAGCTTCAGTGCCGGACACGGCGTTAGAAGTGGGCGTGGTCTTAAAGGGAAACTCCAGGCGGTGCAGGTGTTCATTCTTCATGCAGGAACCCCAAGCAGGTTCTCTGTCCCAGCGCTGCGACTTTAACCCGTCCTTGGTGGAAAAGCTTCCCGTGCCCTCTGCTGCCTCCCTCAAGATCGGCCTATGCGCTGATGTTGATTTAACAGAGGTGCCAGATGTGAAACCGGGGCTACTGTGACCTTCCAGTGAACCTCATCACTGAAACGCCATCATTTTTCTACAGCTTTCACTCCCCACCCTCGCTTTTTTGCTTTTTTTCTGCCTGCCACCAATCTGAAAGAATAACACGGTTCTTATCTCGCTCAAGCGAAGCACGTGAGGAGCTTGGAGACTCCAAAGCAGCAGGAATAAACACTTAAACCTGCGACTTTGTCTGGTTTTCAAACATTTCTACCCTGATTTCTACGGGAAATTAAACAAAACCAAATATCTTGACAGGTGATCAGATATAAAGGCACCATAAAACACATCAATTTATTTACAGTTGTAAAAAAAAAAAAAAAAAAAAAAAATCGCAATAATCTTAAGACGATAAACATTTGCCACAAACTGAACGCTACATAGTGTTTGATTTAGGTTTACGGATTTGTGTCGTCTTGGAACGTTTTTTTAAGCAACTTTAAGTTTGAGTTTGAATTGCTAGCTAGACTTGATTCAGTTACATTAACTTAAAAACAGCATTTTTTTAAATAAACGTTCTTCTTAAATACTTTTTGGTTAAAGTCATTTATAATATATTAACGCTTCTGAATAATTGATCGAATCTTCTCTAGGTGAGATCAGCCAGGCACTAAGCAGGCGTACAGATTTGCGTTGTTTTGGCAATTTTGTAGAAATCTATCTAAAAAAAAAAAAAAAAAATTTATTACATTTTTGTAACTTTTATTAAAACATCTGTTAATTGTTAGCTTTGTGTGATTCAGTTAAACTTAAAAAAAAAAAAAAGGTCTAATTTTGCTCACTTTTAAATACCGTAAGTTGTGTTGTCTTAGCAACGTTGTCGAAATGTTAGCAAATGTTACAAGTTTAGATTGAACCCTTCTTTAAAACCAAAAACTGCAAGTTTTTTTTTGAAGACTTTTTGCTCGTCTAATATTATTAGCTAATTATTATTATTATTTTTTTTTTTTTTACATGAATAATTTTTTTCAGTTTAGATTTCCACATCATCCTTTATTTCATTCAATATTTGTGTCTTTTATTTTTCCGATTACGTTTTTTTTCATTGACGTGATTGTAAAATGTTGGGAGACATCAGACAGGTCGACGTTCCTACGTTCCGGCCACAAAACTAAAATGCTAAAACGTGGTCTTGACGACAGCTGTCACGGAACACAAGTGTGACGTTGTGTTACTGCTCTGAGGTCTGGAACAGAGGAGCCGTGACCTCGAAAAACATACTGAACTCATTTATTTACTGTCTCCAGCATGGAGCCTCTCAACAATTGCGGATTTGTTCAGAAAGCAGACGTACGTTCCCTTCAGGCAGTGTGTGTCCCAAACCGGCAGCCATCTTTAAACCTTATCAGCCTGACCTTCCTGTCTGCTCGGGGGTACTTCCTGTTATCCGCTAACACTAACAATATCGAGCTAATGAGTGAGCTCCAGTTCATCAGCTCTTTATCATGACATTTCTTTGTCCTGCAGTGATGTTTTTAAAAAAGAATTAAAAGGCTGATTCCATCATTACTGAGCTTTTGTGACACTTGAACATTAGCGACGTTAAAAAGATTATTGTTTATTGATTATTGTTTTAAGGTCCACTGTAAGGTCTAACACAAATGTTAACCATGAATTCATGTTGACACATAAGCAGCCACCTCTCAAAGTATTTTTTATTATCTCCTGTAGAATCTCTTTTCTTTCATGTTAAGAATTTTTTTTTTTTTTTCCAAAGACCAACCTATATTTTTTTTCTTAACATTCTATAGTGACCTGAGTTTTCCTACACACTTGTAATATTATTATTTTTTTATTACAAAGACAATGAATAAATTGATGTCCTTGTTATACTAAACATAAATAAATAAATCGTTTAACAGCTTTGATAAACATCATAATAATAGTAGCGTTTTCAGAGAAACCTGGATATCTAACTTCTCTAAACTTCAGATGCTCAAAATAACAATGAGCTTTAGTTACGTGAGGAACAGAACACTACGTGTCGTGCTGTTATAGGAGAACAATCAGCAATGCAGTGGAGTGATGAAGTGATGTTACGAAGTAGAAGATTTGCAGAACTGAACAGCAGGGTGATGAAGTATAAGAATAAAATAATAAAATCTTGCCAACTAAAGCGAATTAAAATGACTTTACATTTAAAAACCGGTTGCGTACTGCAAATGACACAACTCTCGTGTGTGTGTGTGTTTGTGTGTGCGCATGTGTGAGCTCACATTTTGCCAAAGTACATATGGGGGGGGGGGCCTTTGATTTATGACTATAAGATGAATAGCCTTGTGCCTGGGTGAGGAGAGACACACACACACACACACACACACACACACACGAACACACACATGAACACACATACACACCAGCCACATGTTTTTAGGAATACTAATCTGCATTTTAAAGATGGTGAGTCAGTGTAACCTGTAACCTGAGCTCAGCTTTAGATATGTGTTGTGTGTGTGTGTGTTGGTGTGTGTGTTGTTTCGTGTTGCATATGTGTGTGTGTTGGTGTGTGTGTGATGGGTGTGTCTTATGTGTCTATGGTGCCATGGGGTTGTGTGTTGCGCGTGTGTGTGTTGTTGCTGAAGCTCCACCATGTTCATGTTGTGATCTTCGACATGCTCTCTGGATTAAAGCTGCAGTCTGTACTCAGTGCTGATAAACAGCGAGCGCTCGTCACTTCAGCACTCGCACTAACTGCTTCTGATGTTTTGGGATTTCAGATTGAGCTCAGACTTTACGTTTAGTAACGCAGAGTAAAAGATGTTGGAATGGGAGTCCCGTCGCACTCCTGCTCACAGCCGTGTGTTCGGTGTTTTAGTGTCTGATCAAAGTCTCAGAAGCAGGCAGGTGAAAGTGACACTGAACTATCTTTACAGGAGCGCTATAAAACCTTTGACCTGGACATGTTTTTAAGTTTTATTAGTTTACTCAAGGTGTTTAAAGATTTAAACCAACGATAGAGCTGTTTTTAGTGTTTATTTGACATCCAGTCGGCTTTGTTCATAAGTGCCTTCTTTAAATAAATAAATAAATAATAACAGTATTTACAGCTAGACGTCTCTGTCCTGGCATGTTTTTAGTGTGAAAATGAAGTGAATTAAGCAGAGACATTTTTTTAAATAACGATTTATTGTACAAATCTTTACCGAAGGTGCCAATTATTCTGGAATTATTGAAAAATTTCCTAAATACAAAAAAAGCTGTATACAGTAAAAGTTTTGTTTGCATTTCATTTAAGGCTGGTTTTTTTACTTCTGTGTCAAATCTACACCGCAGCTACGACATCGACACTCACACAGGGTGAAGTTTTTATACTTGCCCGTAAGGTGCGTGTCTCCTGGTATGAAACGCACCAGAATTTACTGACTTTACATGGAGAAGAAGCGCAGTGCCGCGCTCTGTGTTCCACTGCAGGAATAATAAACAAGGACAGAATGTTGTTTTGAAACTGATTTTCTTTGGGAAAATAAAGCTTGTGTGATTAATTATAAACCAAGTGAGTTCTCACTGAAAGCATTTCGGAAGTGTTTGAACTCGTCTCTGTTCGGGCAGTATGAGCACCTCGAAGTGAAATTCCCACTGCGTGCTCAGGAATGAGGCACACAAATAACTCCACAGGGTTTGATTCAGGATTTAACCGAGAAACATTTCTGAATTTTCCCAGAAAAGAAGGAATTTTTAGAGTTGCACGTCAGGCTACGATATAGAGTACACGGCTACACTTTACACTACAGCATAGATTCAAACAGCAGGAGTGTAAATTGGCTTTACAGTGCTAAATTTAACCATTAGTAGAAAACCAAGACACTTTTATTAAATACCTAGGAAACTTTTTACTTACTTATTTATTTATTTGTTGCCATTTGCGAACAACTTTTTGGGGGGGGGGTGCCAAAATTTTTGGTGCTACTTTAAAAAGATAAGTTGCGAGGTATCTCAGTAAACATATTAGGATAGAATTGTGAAACTTGTGTGGGGTTGAATGTTATGACATTAAAAATATCTTGAAGATAAATAAAGAATTAAATAAGATAAATAGTGAAATAAAATGATCTTTTTGATAGTTTTTGTAACTGATCTCTAGTACATTGTGTTAAACCTTGTTTCAGTGATGTGATGATTAATCATGCACAGATGGAAGGATGTTAAGCCCCTCCGTGTGTGTGTGTGTGTGTGTGTGTGTGTGTGTGTGTGTGAGGCAGTAGGTCAGTGCTGTAGTTGAAAGGCGTGTGATGCAGCTGCAGGTTTAACGAGACGGTTCGCTCCTCTCTCACGCTGCTCCAGCCGGCCTGGGGGTTGGGCTCGCTCTTTCCTGGAAGCAACTGCAACAGTCAAACAATGGCCATGCACTCTGTGTGTGTGTGTGTGTGTGTGTGTGTGTGTGTAAGAGATTGAGAGATGAAGATATATAAATGGAAGGAAAGGAGCCAAGCCAAGTTTGAGAGCTGAGCCACATTTGGTTTACGTTAGACACAGAGAAAAACAATGTGTGTGTGTGTGTGTGTGTGTATGTGTGTGTGTGTGTGTGTGTGTGTGTGTGTTGGAAAACAAAGTGAAGGGCTTACACTACTTGTCCAGATGCACTGAAGCTCAAATTCCTTCTCCTAAAGCTTTAAAAATGTATTTATAGGGCATGCAGTTATATTTATATGTAATTTTTCCCCCATAAGAGGTTTCCTGTATATAACCCCCAATTCCTGTATATTCTCCCCATCAGAACCACAGATGATGCTGTCTTCAGTTTTCAGTAATTAGGGCACGCACTAGGTTAGTTACGTACGGTACTGTATTGCGCACGATCTCACAAGCCTAGCATCAAGCCGTCTCCTCTCTCTTACACTGACAGTGTTGCTTTAATACTCTTCCTGGCTTTAACCAAAGCTTCGTAAATGTCAGGAGCAGAGCCCCGAAGTAGCCGGCGCTGTATAAGAAGTCCCTCTAGACCTTGGCAGAGACACTCGGCCCGTGGCTGAGAATGAACACACACTGTGTTGATCTGACTGCGTTCTGGCAGTCCCACATTCCCATAATGCTGTGCGTGTGTGAGAAAGAGAGACTGAAGGAGAGAGAAAGACAGCACTATACAAAAAGTTGTTCATACAGTATGGAATGGAATTGGAGTCAGTTGACATTCAGTTATTAAATTCAGGATTGTAAAAACATTAAACTTGATCTCATTTTGAACATGCTTCTGAAAACAAAGCGAGGGGGTGGGGTTTACACTGCTGAGCCTAAGCTAAACGCTACCTAGCCCCTGATAGCTGATGATAATGCTAGTTAGCTAGATAATTAATCATTTATCGTTAGCTAACTAGTCTGTTTTTATTTCCCGTTTGTTTTACTGTTTCTTTTATTGTTTTATATTATTTTATTTCATTGCTGTTTAGATTTAGCTCAGAGTTCTTTGAAACTTTTGTTTTATATGTGCTATGTACATGAAAGTGACATGGCATTTGATTAGTTCACTAACTTTATCAGTGAACGCAAAAAATGGCCTGTGAAAATGATTTCTTAAATACTGTGTATTAGGCATGTAATGATGAATTGGGGAACAAAATGATGACGATTCGAATCAAGGGAAGATAAAAAATTGGCCTTTCCTAGCTGTAGCTGCGTTATTTAGACAGCAGAGGGTGTAATAATGCACAACAGCGAGAATACGCGTGACGCCACTATGGTTGGAAGTAACAAACCTCTAATGCTGTGCAAATTCAGATCTGAAACAGGAAAGAGCTTTTGTGCTCATTTACAGACAGATTCAAGAAAAAAATCACAGCGATCTTTTTACAGACATCATAAAGCTAAAATAAAGAGAAGTGAATGGTGGGAGCTGTTTTATGTTGAAGTCTACTACAGCCTTTACAAATGGTCTTTTTTTTTTTTTGAGAAAAAGCTTATTACCTTTCTCATTTTAAATAGAAAGTTCATAGTAGCTAACAGGCTATTATTTTAATCCAACCTTTACAAATATTTGCAAATAATTATTGTTGGTTATTAACAAAATGAAACAAAAGTGAATTTATATATAGAATATGTGTTATAATAATAATAATAATAATAATAATAATAATAGGTGGTCGTATCACACGCTGACATATGGTTGTGTTTATTTATTTGGTAACGTCAGTGATTACATGATTCAGGCCAGAGAGACAAAGAGAGATCACAGATATAAATTAAAGCTTAGGCTTTAAAGAATAAATAGTTCCAGTTTAAAACATCAAAAATCCTGTATTTCACGTTGTCACGTCCAGATATCCCAAAACACACATGTTCTGCTTCAGCACTCCAGCTCTGTTTGTGTCTCGCACGTCAAATGAATGCCAACTGCAACCCCTAATAGCGAGCAGACGATCTCAGCAGGGTGTGATTTCGGGTGGGGTTTCAGGTGGTGACCCCCATAATTAAGATTTTAACCCAGTGAAAGAAAAAGAAGCAGAAATGTTGGCATGGTTCCTGAACACCCCTACAGCAGGGCTGTACAATTTCAGAACTGTGTAATATTGCAGAAAGATCATTTCACTCCTCCGATCTCTTCAATTACTGTCCAGATTCCTTTCCTGTCTACGATGTTAGAGAGAATTGTCGCCCAACAGCTGCTGTTTTCGTAATAATAATAATCTCCACCTGACCGAGTGGTTTCCGGAAGCTAGCCTAGAATCAGCGCTGGCTGAATTGAACACTGCTGGTGGTTTATTGGACAGGCTTAAATACATGCTTTAGATTAGACAGAAGAGTTCTGGTTCCTGTATGTCTGAGTACACGTAATGAAGATATGGTCCAAAATAATCCCCACCCTCATTGTGAAACACGGTGGTGGTAGCATCAGCATTTCTCATGGCCCCTTGGTAGTTCTTAGGCCTTCTAACCTTCTCTTTTATCCTCACTATTATTTCCTCTTTATATCCAGAATCTTGGACATGTAACCTGCAAATATAAAGTTTTCGTTCGCTTTTTTATTTATTTATTTATTTGTATGCTGATGTTTTGGGGTTTTTTTAAACAAAGACATAAAAGCATGGATGAACAAATAACTCTTCAGTACAGTTACTGACAGTTTTTTGCTTATTCATGTACTTGTGTAAGGATTTAATGCTTTATTATTAGTTTTTAAAGCTGTAAATGGACTTCTCTGCTCTTATATTACGTGATAAGGCAGTAGCGATGGGCTCAATTCGGTCGTCAAGTCGTCGTTCTTTTGCGGTCGCTACAGCGAGGCGTCTTCGGTGTCCATTTTATATCGAATCTTAAAACTTTTATTCTTTAGTGTTCGAGTGCGTGATATATGTATGATTTGTTGTGTAAAGCAGTTCAGAAGATACACCAGATATGTTTTAATCCAGCGACAGCCCATCTACCGCTAGTACACAAAGACGTGTAGAGAAA
This sequence comes from Synodontis membranacea, assembly GCA_025674565.1. Classification (NCBI taxonomy): domain Eukaryota; kingdom Metazoa; phylum Chordata; class Actinopteri; order Siluriformes; family Mochokidae; genus Synodontis; species Synodontis membranacea. The sequence goes on from JAOVYU010046468.1 coordinate 8,725, forward strand.
CAGCCAGATACCCGTGTGGCATTCAGCAGCTGCCGAACAAAGACTCAAACGCACGCGCGCACACACAAACACACACATACACAAACCTGTAATTAACATCTTTAAGGCCTCCGTGCTGTAGGTGCTGAAAGCCTACTGTAACAGTCAAGTCTGGCGTATGCAAAACATCAGCCTCTCACACTCACTTCATAGTAAAATAACCAACGCCATGATGGTGTGGTTTTACTAACTAACGTACAGCTCGCATTATTATTATCATTAGCAGCTAGTCGTCCTGAAGCTAAAATCTTCAGCTTTACCTCAGGCTCTTCCAAAGCACTGACGCTGGAGATGTTAAATAAACAAGATTTTTTCACACTGTATGATCGTTCATGTCTTAGCACTAAAGCTAACACCAACTCCCTTTCATCAAACATTTCCTGCTTTCCAAGCAAATTAAATCTAATATTTATTTTTGCCCTTCAGCAACGGGAGATCCCATGCAACGTGACCTACGATACATATACTTATCCTAGTTGCATCATCGGAAGTAAATTATCTGAGTTTGTGGCGTTTTTCGGTATAGCCGACCACGTGAAAGTTTGCAGCCGCTGCTAAGTCCGAGACATTTTTTGCTTTTTTTATGAGTCTTTTCTTTGTAATTTATCACCACTAATTTATCTGAGTGAAATCTTGACCTCCCTGACAGCCGAAACTCGTTTGTGCGTCTTTACGCTGTCTGTATTTCTGACTTAACAGCTGTGTTCTAGCTAAACAATTAGTGTGTGCGATATTAGCTAGCTTGTACAGAGCGCAGACATTTCCAGTTGCTTAGAAACAGTGTGATCAGCTTTAATTCCTTGAACTAAAAAGAAAGAAATTACAATGCTCTAACTTGTTGTTCTGTCTTTCTCTCTTTTTTTTTTTTTGCTTCTGGATGTCTCTCGCCCTTGCTACGCGCAGATCTCCGTGTCGTGAGCTCAGCACGGGACAGCCATGTTCAGGAACAGCTTGAAGGCGCTTCTCAGCGGCGGAAAGTCCAACCGCAAGAACAGGAACAGCGGTGAGTGGAGTGTGTTCAAAGTATCAGTGTTGTAAGTGCGTGGGTGTGCGTGTGTTAGTTCTGAGTCAGTATGAACTTACTATACATCCATGAAAATTGCATCACTTCCCGAAATAATTGTGTTTGTCTTAAGGACTTTTGTAAAACTGACTGACTGACAGAATCTACATCTACATGGAGGTTAAAAGACATTCAAATTAACTGTTTATATTTATGTTCTTGGTATCATAAAATGCAAGAAAGTGTATTGTGTATTTTGTGTATTTGTGGTGTAGTGATATGACTTTTCTGTGTGTGTGTGTGTGTGTGTGTGTGTGTGTGTGTGTGTGTGTGTGTGAGGTCCAGTGCAGCTGCATTGGTTAACAGTAGTGTGATCTGTCTGCTTCGGCATCAGCCATGGTCAGTCGGCCATTTTAATTAGTCCCAGTCAGATTGGATATAATTTGATAATTTGTGTTTGTATGCTTCTGAGTAGATGTTGCTTACCAAACTAAGGAAACACACACACACACACACACACACACGCACACACACACACAATCTTTAAACAGTAAGAACAGTAGCAGTCTTTCTGGCAGTGCAGTAGAGCTGCCTGTGTGTGTGTGTGTGTGTGTGTGTGTGTGTGTCAGTAACACAGACCCCTGTTGTGCTTTGTATTTACTTAGAAACCTTTCCCTTCCTTTTATACACATGCTAAATGCAGAGCTGTGGTGTGGCTTTGTGTGCGTGAGTGTACGTGGATAAGTGTGTGTGTGTGTGTGTGAGAGAGAGAGAGAGAGAGAGAGAGAGAGAG
>JAOVYU010046493.1:0-10557 GCA_025674565.1 Synodontis membranacea
TCCGGCCCGCGTAGTGACCCAATCTGGCCCGCCGAAGGAATACCCCACACCCCCACCCCCACCCACCCCGGTCGGCTCTGGCCCCGGTCGGCTCTGCCCCTGTCGGAGATTGTCGGCGAAGTTATACGATCGGTTCCAGTAACCTCCTTCAGCTCAGCGTTCAACACCATCATCCCAACAAATTCATACAACAAATTCTCACCCAGCTTACTGTACCAGCTCTTATTTGTCAATGGATCACAAATTTTCTGACCAACAGGAGACAACAGGTGAGGCTGGAGAAAATAACATCCAGCACCCTGACAATACAGTTAAAATAATATAACATGGCAAGTTAAACTTTTCCTCAGGGTGAGGTCTCATTTTCTGTAAGCTGATCAGTGCTCTCCGTTTTTGAATATTAGTTTATGAACAGACAGCTCATAGACACACTGCTGAGTCCTGAAGAGGCTGATCTCTTCTGCTGGAATCAATCACACTCCTAGAAAACACACAAACACACATGCAGTTCTGGAGATTTATTAAAAAAGTTTAAATACAACCCAAAAACAAAAGGCAGTTGAAAAAGGTAAAAGTGTGATCAGGGCAAAACACAGAAAAAAAGAGTAATCCAGAAAAGTATTCAGAGACTATTTATGGAAAACTCCAATCATGATATTTCCTTAAAATAAATACATAAAATGTAAGGCTTTATAACAGCATATAATTATGTTGTAATTCATTATAACATCCAAGTTTAATCCTGCTTTCTTCAAACAGACACGCAGTAAACACACATTGTAGGAGTTTAACAACCCTGGCTTAGCTGTGTATGGTCAACAGTTAATTAGTTAACACTTTGTATGTATTAGATCACAACATGAAATATGCCTGGATCTCACATGATACACTTTTCCGTGTTCTAGAGATGCACTTTAAATGCCTTACTCTTATCTCAAATTTTAAAGCCTTATATACAGGAGGAAAAAGGCCTGCTTTAAAACCACTGGTTGCTTTTTTTTTTTTAACTTATGTAGGATGCCAACAAGGAGCACTTGAGGGTCCCTGTATCTTTAATATACAGTACATGCAGACTTTGTGAAGATGATTTCAGTTCCGCTGAAGGGAAGCAGTTTTACTGCTGTTTTTACACCAGTTCAATCAAATATAACTTCATTTCTGTTAAACAAATCACTTACTTTTAGTCTGCAGTTCATGTTGGGTGACATTAATATCACTATTTTCATATTTACTCACTACATATTTTATATGTGAACAGTAGACTTGTAGTCAAGACCGCCTAAACCAAGACCACGACACTACCAAGACCAGAGGGTATCGAGACCAAGACAAGACCAAGATCTAGACAGTCCGAGTCAAGACCAAGACAAAGTCGAGACAAGACCGAGACCGAAAAAAAAAGACTCCCTTAACTTTTGTGTGCTGTTGAGGACTGACATGACAGGTACTGACTGGTCCCAAAGTCATCTGACAAAACAGCTAACACCTCCAACAACTGTCTAAAGAATGGGAAACATGTAACTGATTTCAATTATACTTAAGTTGTAGATTAAATTGTAACATCAAATTGAAGATACACAGTTGTGAACTTGAAATTGCATCATGTCCCATTGTAGTAGTACTAGCCAAATTACACTGTATGATATCAACTGCCCTGAAATGGATTAGGCCTGTTAAGTCAACACGATGTGATATGCAGATGTTATTTAAAAGTCAATGGTCATATTTATTTAGTCAAACTTAAAAACATGCGCACACATCACATGAATCAAATGCAAACTACAAATACTACGTACCAATACAAATTGCACATCAAAACGGCGCTTTCACGTTGTGCTCCTTGTGTGTGTAAAAAAGGTGCGCACAATGCAGGGATTAAGAAAGCGGAGTGAACTCAAAGAAGTGTTTATTAGAAATATAACGTGAACAAAACTGAGATAAAACGGAAACTGAAACCCGGGTAATATTCCGACTGACATATAAACACAACACACGAAACCAGAAACTCAGGGAAACTCGGCTGTACGAGGCACAGAAAAAAAAAGTTCAAACTTAAACAGTCACAAGCGACATTGACACTAAGGAACAAACGAACCTGGAATCTCCCAACAGAAATTACGCTAAAATGTCCTCGTGGGAGTAGTCAGAGTTATACGCGCTGATAACACACAGGTGCTCAGGTAGCTCAGGGAAAGCGGGATGCACCAGGGGGCGTGCCGTGACAGGTGAAATAATAATAATGTTGCATTATCGAACGTTACGTTATGCGTACTGTTGGCTTCAAATCTCCTGACCACTATGTCGATCTGAGACAGCAAGACCAAGACAGCGAGACCAAGACAAGACCGAGACCACGTAAAAGTCTCGATACATCCAACTCTAGTGAACAGTTAAAATAATTTTCTGAGGGTGAGGTCTCATTTTCTGTAAGCAGATCAGCGCTCTCCATTTTTAAATATTAAGGTATGAACAGACAGCTCATAGACACACTGCTGAGTCCTGAAGACGCTGATCTCTTCTGCTGGAATCAATCACACTCCTAGAACACACAGCTACACCAGTGAAAATCAGTTGTGTCATCCATCCCTACTAATGCGACAGGTCAAAGCAAATTAACCAAAATAAAGTGTGTGCTGTAAACTGACTGGTGTGCTTGAAGTGCTCCAATTTTGATAATAGTTTTATTTCCCCCACTCATAGAAGGAACAACGGTGTCGCATAACGTAGTGTAGTCAAAAAGATGATATTTTACTTGGAAAAATAGTGGAGTAAAAGTAATAAGGGCCCCAATAAAGAAATAAAGTTTTTTAATAAAGTACAGATACTAGAAAAAGGCACTTAAATACAGTAAAGGATTACATTTACTTTGTTACCGTCCACCACTGCTCAGATTTGGTTCACATTGTTGGATACTTAAAAAAAATACCAAACAAACAAACAAAAAAAAAAAACAGTAAGTGTTTAAAAAAGCTAATCCAATTCTGGTTAAATACTGTAAGCTCATTAAACACTCCTGATGATTTCATCCTGCTGGATTTGTAGCATTAACACTTTCTTTTATTGCTGTTGTAAATTTTTCACAATAAGAACATTCTGTAAACATTCTGTAGATTGGTGCTGCACACTTTTCATCCATGAAGGGTTGGGTCATGATGATGTATGTAACCGGTCTCATTTGGGTCTCTGTTTACGGCCCAATCGTACCAAGTGAGTCCCGATAAAAATATTCCTGGTAGAAATTCCGAGAGCTGATCCTCTCACTCTGCGTTGTGTACTTTTTTCTTGTGTGGTGTGTGGGTGTGGGAAAGAGAGAGTCGACACTGTGTGGCTTCTGTTGGACTCGGATCCGACATCCTTTTATTTGCACGTGTCTGATAATGAACAGGAAGAATCCACATTAGCTCCCTTACATCACATGGCAGCTCGCACACTGCCCATGTGCGCCCCAACAATGAAAGAAAAATACATTAAAATACAGTGTAATATATATTAATAATGATATGTATTAACTTTTACTTCAGGTATTTTATATAATAATAAAAGGATCATTTTTCTTTAAATTGAGTTAATGAGAGCCTGTTACCTCTTCCCTGAAGGGACAGGAGGCCTGGGGTACAGACTCATTAACGACACACTTGAGATGTGTTCTGTTTTCTGGAACCATCTGTCCATCAGATTTTTATTGCAGGGCAAAAAATGATGAAGATTAAATGTGGTGTACAAACCGAAAATCAACCCATCACCCCTCCCCTGGTATGTTCATAACACACACCAAAATAATGCACTAATTGATTGGCTAATAATTCGAAGCGACGAAGGAGTAGGAGGCGGGGGGTTTGTCAGAATGTGGGTAGGGGAAGAATGACGCCGTGACAACTCTTGTGAAGTCAAAAATAAAAATATGTATATAAATAAGCTAAAAACATTTAAAAAAACATAAAACCCCCACAAAATACAAAAAACAACAACAATAAGTAACTCCACCAGACTGTTTTTTAATTTACATCTGCCAAACCTGGGTTAAGGAGGAGGGTTAAATCATGCGATTATGTCATTTAGTGACTTCTGGTGACTTTTAGGACCGTTATTGGCTACTTTTCTCACTGAGGAGTTGGCAACACTGGAAATAGCATCGTTTCCTACAAGGAAGAAAAAGGTCGTTTTCTCAGCAGTTCAGCAGCGGAGACATATGCCTCGTAGCACGCAGTTATATTATACAATATATGAGATATTGATTACAGTGTACTTTGTTATAAAGAAGTGTTTCACTCATTGTTCTTAGCACCTGGTTTGGGCACAAGGTTTTTCAGTATTAATTCATTTGGAGCAGTCTTTATTTTCTCTTATTATGTTTATACTATTTGAATATTGTGTTTACAGGCCACTCGTGATTTTCTCTCGCTTTGAGTTTATGTTTTAAGTATATTTATTCTGTTAAAATGTATATCTCAGGATGTTATAATATTTAAATGAGGATTAACTTGATTTAATTTCTAAAATGTAATTAAAAGACCATAAAACTCTGTTACATAATAGAAGGTAATTGAAATGAATGAATGAAATGTATTAATCTTTTAGCTCTTACGTTGTTTTCACCGTTTTTTATGTACATCACAATAAATCTGTTGTGAACTGTCAGTTGAGAGTTCATCATCATTCCGCCGGGGACGCTACAGTAAGAGCTTCGCCTCATCCCAGCATTCTTCTGCCACGGGTCGATCATTATTGCCATGGGTCACACATTGGTATATTAAGGTTAGTGACAGTATTTCAAAATGGAAGGATTGAAGGATTTTGCTCAAAGTTTTGGTGATGCAGATCCGAAGTCATACATCTGTCAAGGTGGTGAAATGGAGGACCTGCGTTGCTCAAGCTGCTAACAGAAACACACAGAAAGGTTGATAGCATTTCAAACAGAGGAGGTTCAAAAAAGAGAGGGAAGGCTTCTTCACCTCTATGAACAATGGAAGATTGCTCACCACCTAAAGCTAGAATTCAACTAAAGTCACATTCCTGAAAGCCAAATTTCTGCTCTTATATTTGCATTGGAGAAAGGAAGAGATGATGTGACTGTAATTTATATGGCGATTAGAAACCACATTGCTCCTCCTAGTGAAATAAGACGTTGTACTGATGCCTTTGAGGTGGTGACAAAGGACATAGTTAAACTTGCTCATGAAAGAATTACAGGTGAAGATAGAGAGTTTTACAGCATCTTAGTTTATCAAAAAAATTGTGAACTGCTTAACAGGAATTATGTTTGGTCCATTTATGGATCCAAGGTCTCTTCAAGTCGGCATTCCAGTAACGATTCCAGTGACCATTCTGAGAGCTCTATTGTAGCAGCAAAAAGAGTAGATGCTGTGGCAGAGTTAGCAGCGAAGGAGGCAGAGTATGAGGTGTTGCTGGAGGAGGAGAGACAAAGGGAAAAAATACAGGTCTTAGAAAATCAGCTTAAGAAAGGCCTGGAAATTCAGAAATGTGAACTGGAAAGACTGAAGGCAGAAAAGAGTGTAAGAGCTAGATTAGCAGTATATGATGAGGAGGTGAAACAAGAGTCATGTGCCTGTTCAGCTAATCATGACACAAGTCCACAGCATCATGCATCTCCACAGCAACATATGAGTCCACAGCATCATGCGTCTCCACCGCAACATGCAAGTGCATTTCCAGGCAATATCCAACCAGTCACTAAGACAACAGTAGCCACAGATGTGTCATATTTTCCTCAGATGGTTCAGGATAGTATATCACTGAATAGGCTTCCAATGCCAGAACCATCAGTTTTCATGGGTTATCCGATCCAGTTTATTGAGTGGAAGGCCTCATTTATATCACTCATAGACCGTAAAAACATCTCTGCAGATAAGCTTCATTATTTGATGGCATTTTTTACAGAAATGATAATGAAGCCTACGTGCATGGAAACGCCTCAACCAAAGGTATGGCCAGCCATTCATTACTCAAAGAGCATTTAGGGAAAAACTGGCAAATTGGCCAAAGATGCAAAGGGATTAAGAGCATTTGCTGATTTTCTACTGGCATGTCAGGAAGCTATGCCTCATGTTAAGGTCTTAGCATTTTGAATGACTGCTAAGAAAAACAGAAACTAAGTAAGCTACTGTGGTGGCAGAAATGTGTGACATAAGACAATTCACATGATTATGTATTGTATTAAAAGCCATATATGGGAATTATATTAAGAAAATGTATCAAATACTATCATTAAGAAGTTGCATTAGTAAAAGATACAAGCAGCAGAGCATTTGTCTGTATGTACTGCATTAGTCTGTGTGTACTGTCTGTGTATGAGGATTTTTACATAGGCCAGGACAGTTATTAAAGCATATGGAACTTAGAGAAATTTTATATTGATTAATCAATAAAGTTAAAAGTGCAAAGTTAGAGTTTATGTTGTATTAAGTAATATAAATAAAGAAACAGCATAGCCTTTTTATTTTTCACTGTTAGGATGGCTTAGAAAATAACCACGGCAGACTACAAGATTATACCAAAGGAAAAAAGCGAGACATCGCTTAGGACGTAAACAGATAATCATAGCAAAACACAGGTGGTGCAGAAACAATGAGACATTACTTAGGGAATAAAAAGACATTCATAACGAAGAACTTAAACAAGATAAAAAGCAAGGACAAGAAGATAATGATGGTGAGAAAGGCCCAACTAGAAATGTGATTGGCCGAAGATGATAACTTCGGTAGTGTGTTAATGTATTAGTAGATGATGATTTTAGAAGGGGGGTGTACTTTCACTCCGCTTTCGTGAGAGCACCAGCTTTTGTATTGCTTTTGCATTTTTATTCATTAAATCACCTTAAAGCATGTTTTTGGAATTTGTGAATTTTTTAACTTTGTACAAGACAGGAGCTCGAAGTGGACGAATCTTCTGATCTGCAGAATCTGACATCTGGCCAGCTACGTCCAGGAAGTGGCCACTAAAAGAGGGTAAGCATTTTTATGCTACCAAATACCTGGACCTGGTTGGACAGAGGTGGAGACTGTGGATTGGGGATAAGTTCATTGAGCTTCTAGAAGAACCTAGATTTCTATTTTTTATTAATACTGAAGAACAAATAAGTGAATAAGGTGGTTTAATGTCTAAAAAGATTCTATCACTTTGCTGCTTGTCTGTGTAACTTTATTTCTATGATTAATGCACTTTGCTGCTTGTCTGTGTAACTCTATCTCTATGTTTAATGTGCTGTGTGAATATGTGTTATGTACTGTCCGTCTCTATGTTTAATGTGTTGTGTGAATGTTTATGCACACTGTAATCTAGATTTAAGTGTATAAGTATTGTCCAGTGGGGTACCCAAATCCATACATGTATATAGGGGAAGGGGGGGGGGGTTTATTTAAGTTTTCTTTTAAAAGTGAATGCCTGCAGATGCCGTGGCATAGAGAGATGCGCACAAGAGAAAAATAAGAGTGAACTTGTGTTAGGGAGAAACCTGTAAGTCCGAGTCTAGAAAAGGCTGGCGCACTCACTCGGCCACCCCGTACCTAAAACTCCTAAGCCCGTTAAAGATGTCGCATACTCCCAGGCCAAGCGTTTTGATTTTCTATGAGCATCGTGAAGGTCTCGAACATCACAACGGTCAATGAGTAAAATGCCATAGATACTGGTCTAAGAGAGACGCAGGGATCGTACGAAGAACACGTGTTGGTTTATTTATTTATTTATTGTGTTGTTGTTATATTGTAAGAGTTGTGTGATTGTAGTTCATTAAAATGGCTCAGGATAGGATGGCACGAGTAAGTAGTCCATGGTATAAGTGGAAAGGAACAGAGCGAAGAAAGGTTTATTGGTGTGACGAATGTTTGGAGGTTAGCTTGTCCAGAATTAGAAAGAATTGTAAAGGATGTGGTGAACAGGGTAATCGTACAGGGAGACTGTGTATAAAGTGTGATCCAAGCTTATGTTGGACATATGGGGAAAAAGGAAGGTGGAAAATACTCAACCGTCCAAAAGATTGGATAAAGGCAGGATGGACATACGTAGACGGAGTAGAATGGTCAAAGAAACAGCTGGAAGAGGAAAACAGTAGATCCAACTGTAGTTTCGTGTGGCAATTAAAAGGAGACAGTAAGTAGGGATAGGATCCATTTCGTTGATAATAAGTGTAATTAGGGTGCAGGTCGCCCGTGAGATTGAGAAACCATGTAAAGATGAGCTAAGTGTGAGTATGTATGTGCGAAGTTGAAAAGGACACATGTGTGACTCAGAGTCTTCGTGTTGACATTAAAAAACTAGTTAACACTGTCAGCACGCTGAAGTTAGGCTTTGGTTTCTGTAAGCAGAAGACCCCACGGCACACGTTAGAGACGGTGTGTGTTGTGCAAAAAATTGTCATTTAGTTATGATTTGTGGGTATGGAGAAACATAACACCCATGTTTGATGGGATAATGGACTGAGCGTGTAAAGGGGAAAAGAAAAAAGACAAGAAGAGATCCAATTGTCAATTGCTTGTAGAAATTGAGAGACGACAGGAAGTGTCTCTCACAAGCCAAATTTCTAGCAAGCAGAACTAAAATGATTGAGCAGATAGTTCGGCGCTATACTGATGGTTATTAAGTCAGGTATAAAAGGCTTTAAATTAGATATTTTTCAGCAAAAAGTTTGATTGAATAGTTAAGAAGCCTATATGTCTTCCTAAAACAGGAGTGTGTGAAATGGGGAAGGAACACTACTGTAGAAGTAACATGATGAATGTAAAGTTTAAAAAAGGAGATAATAATGATTACATGCAGTGTTTATTGTGAAAAACGTGAAGGTTAGAAATATGTTTAGTGAAAACACACTGTGTTTAAAAAGTAGTTGTTAGAGTTTAAAAGAAAATATTGCAATCATAAAATGTAGATGGGTAAAAAGTAAGGAAAATGCAAAATGCCATTGAACTAGATCTTAAGGTCCTCTCTTGAATCTTAGTTTGTGTGTACAAACACGCAGCAGTAACCAGAGTATTGAGTGAAATAAGGCCCCTAAACTGAAATAGGAAATACAAACCTAGATACAAATAGCAGAAAAAGCCAAAATTAATTCATAATGTCATAAGTAGAGTAGATGAAAGACCCATAAAGTCTAAATAGTTTCCTATGCAAACAGATTCCTGAGCACAGAAGGATTAAAACTGAAGGAATTTAGAAACAAACACAGGTGAGAAATGAAGCACACGGCTAAACTTTAGAAAAATGTTTGCAAGCGTTTACTGTATTAACATATAGTGTTTAAATAAACAATTTAACACATTTAATAGCTGAATAAAACTAATCATATACAAAATGCTTATGACATACCTGCAGAAGTGTCGTATGAGCAAAAGAGAACTTATCTTGTAGGTTGTCTGTGTGTGTGTGAAATGAGCGGAATAGCACACACATCTGTAATGAGCTAAGTGAGAAAAGTCAGGAAGCAATGTAACTTTGAAGGTGTTTGACGAAGCCTTAATGCTTCTACATGCACATGAAATTTACTGAAAAAGTTGAAAATGGGGGCGATACCAGGTCCGAACAGGCCACCTGAGGTTGGTTTTGAGTGCAATTTTCAAGTCGATTATGATTACAGGGCATCCTCCTTGACACAATTAGGGCACCCAGTCCGGATGGGCTAGGATGTACTCAGTGGGTGGGACCAGACAAGCTTCTGCCTATCAGGCCACAGAGATTATCCAGTTGGTAGTTAAAGGAGCCATTACCCATTCACATTGACAACGGATATGGTTAAAATTACCTAAAGTATATGACATGGTCCAGGGTTAATAGTTGTTGCTTTTGCTTCAATTATTGGTATATTACTAACTGCAATTATGAAAAGGGATGTTAAATTGGGTCATAACAAATTAAAATGTAGAAGGGTTAAATGGCTGATGGAGTAACTCATAGTCAGGATATGATCTAAAAGGCTTTAATATTATAGCAAAGTTAGTTAAAAATAATGATTCTATACACGTGAAAATGTGATAGTCACCATGATTTGTTAAAACGCCCATTATGTAATATTCTACTATGCTATGTGACCAAAAGATGATGAACTTTAGTAGACTAATTGGATAATAATAATTAATATTCCTATTGTATAGTAGCTATCTTGTGTAATCATGTGAGCATGCTTAACATGTGCACATAGATTGTGTGAAGAGACAATGATGTAAATGGTCCCAGAGTCATTTACTGGCTTGGATTCAGATGGTGTGCCCTCTCGTTCTGCTCGAGGAAATATGATATTTCTAGAACACTGTGTTTGGGGGTACTGGTTTTATAACTAGTTGTGACTGACTAGACTCAAATGTGGAATTAAGTACATGCCTAGTAATGCCTGTGTGTGTGAGTAAGAGTGTGTGAAGTGAGACCCACAAGGGGGAGAAAAATTTTGGATGAAGATATAGGAAAAGATTAAACAGTTAATCACTCTCTAAGTTCCAGAGCGGGAAAATGCAGCAGAAAGTAAAACAGCAGGAGCGGAGAAGGAGGAAAATGAGAGGAGAAGGGACAGCCTCAAGTAAGTACAGGTTGAGACAAAGGTAGGTATTCCTATTT
>JAOVYU010046746.1:0-10549 GCA_025674565.1 Synodontis membranacea
CATGCTCTGCATCGCCCACATTGTACAAAAAATGCCCTGACGCAAAAAACCGAAGTGCTATGCACAGAATGTGTTCTATGCTATGTGCAGACCCGCGGTTTGTGACATTTGCAATATGCGGTTTCAAGAGATGCGTTAAATAAATTTAACGATAACGCTCTTTCAAATAATCATTAGGAAATGAAAAGACATCAATACGCGGTCTTATAACTCTCTCCCGGCGAAAAAACCTCATATAATTTGTGCCTCCACGTCCACAGGATCGGAATCAAACGGGCACGCCATGCTCAGTAACCTTCTGAAACAAACTGACCCTGGAAAATAACCTGCTACCGAGCAGGTTATCTTCTGAGATTAAGTTGCTATGGTTACATACATACGAGAAAGTTACCTCCGTTTTTGGAACTGAAAGTTGAGGTTATCCACTAACTTACCCTTAAACTTACCCGGGTATGTCACATAACCTGCTTTCTGGAATACCCCGCTGGTGGAACTTGTGGTAAGTTTGGTAGTGGCTGGGAAGTCTCAATGTCATTAAACATGTGAGAACCACTGGGTAGGATGTATCCACAACGTCAACAATGAGTCTGTTTGGCAGCTGCTCCCACCCAACCCAGAACTTCATGAGGTCGCGAAGCACTTCTGCTGATGCTATGAAAATGAAAATGAACATGAAATGAAATGAATGAAGTTTCTGTCCAGTAGTTGACATGCTTTCTGGGGATCTAGTTCATTCATCCATGCTGGACATAAATATAATAAAAATGGTTGGTGCATAGGACTTTCAAATGCATTTTCAAACTACACCTGTAAGCAGTAAGCATTCTCTATAATCACCAGATGAAAGCTGTGCAGACAACCGTACAGCAGAGGGTCCTGGCAATTCCTCGACCACTGTAGGCCTGGCTGAGGTACTGTAAACACTGGGACAAAAATAAAATTAGGCCACTTGCAAAAATGGTGGTGACTAAGAATTTAACATGAAAATTAAACATTTCAACTTTTTCATAATAATTTTCACAATATATATAGAACATCTGAATCTAATGGTCATAAGCTTCTTACATATCACCACATGTGCTGACATGGGACTGGAGGATATCAGGTGGGAAGGATTTCAAACAAATTGGGCAAACCTTGGTCAAAAGAATGTCACTGATGTTATTAAGAGTCTCTTATATACTGAAGGTATAAGAGACTCTTATCCCCAAATACACACGTACACCACATTATTATGAACTACAGTACGTACTTTTGGCTCATGAAAGAACAGAATGACAATGGTTACCTCAAAGGGCACTCTTGTCCTGTTTCTTGTCTGTGTGGAAGGTGCCATTGGCTGCTCAAAATCCTCATCAAAACTAAACCCTGGTGTGCTTTCCTGTAAAAAAAACGAACATGTACTGTAGATTGTAAAGCACAAATAACTTGTATACACATTTCTCTGAGACCTGTGACAGCACAAACATACAGTCAGAGTGCCACTGCATTGCTCAACATGCAGTGGCAACAGTTGCAATGGCATTTTACTGCCACATATGATGCAGTTCGACTGTGGCATCTTTGAAAGCTCTGGTGAATCGTAGGGCAGTGGCTCTGTATCACCACATTGATTGTGTTTTTTCATTGTTTGATGCTGCCTTTAGCAAACATGTGGAATAACTCTCTGAGTCTGTTGGGATTATTGCCAAATTGCTGTGGCCACTACCACCTGAATAAACAAACATATAAATAAATAAATAAATGAATAAACAAATATAGATTTATACCTATAATACCTATAATAAGATAAGAATCTGTATTATCACTGTTGCAAGAACAATGAGACACAGGTTAGAAGCTCTCTTTACAGCAGCAAGGCCAATATTGATCAAAGTGCTACCTGTAGCCTTAAAAAAACATCCAGCTGCCTTTTAAGGTTTTCAGTTTAGGAATTTCTTCCTCCAGAAGACAGACAATCTTTAAAATCTTAAAAATTTACATCATACATCCACTACTCAGCACTCAACATTTACAAGAACAAATAGTTTGCATTTTAAATAGTATCAAAGTAACTACCTCATTTTGTTTCAAATGGTCTGGCAGGCTAACCATCCTCTTTCCAAAGCCAGCATTAGCAAGTAAAAAAAAAATACAGGGAACTGCATTGATTGAGTCCTATGAGACATAATGCAATAACGTATAGATGATCAAGGATCATATACCCTAGAATGGATAAATACATGAAAAATAAAACCCCAGATTGGATTACTTTTGATTACTTCATTAACCCCTGAGTAGAGGTACTTTAAGCACTGGAATAGAAGAATATTTACATCAAAATGTAAGATTCTACAAGGACATTTGACATAGCTACATGAAAATTTGACATGTACAATGTTTACATTCAATCCGATCTGATGACACTGACGTGAAGGTACATGTCCTGCTACTTGGTTAGCAAACTGGCTTAAAGAAAATGATAGACTTCCCTTAGTGCAAAATCGTACCTTCTCATAGCCTGTCTCACCCTAGTCTCTGTATTGGGTGCAGTAGCGATTAGGGCTACACGATATATCGTTTCAGCATCGTCATCGCGATGTACGCATTCGCAATAGTCAAGTAATGCAAATTACAATCAAACAGTCACACAATCGTTTCAGCACACATTCAATTCGAATGCGAACAGGCTTGCTTCTTTCTTTCTTTTTCTTTCTTTCTTTCTTTCTTTCTTTCTTTCTTTCTTTCTCCATCTCTCTGTCTCTCTCTCCATTCTGGCGTCATTGCTATATATAGTTGGAAAGCGGGACTTTTTTTCCGGAACCGGAAATGCAGAAATATTACCGCGATGCAGAAAACACGGACAGAATCACGGAATTCAACAAATAAAATGGAATCCATTGTAAAACGCGGAATGTGTTTGGTGTTTGATATCGGTGTGTGGGCAAAACAAAGCAATGGTTTCTAATGAATTTTGGCCGCTGCAGCACCTGTACGTGTTGGCTGTTTAGGCGGGACTCCACACACACACACACACACACACACAGGGAGGAAAAAAGTCAAGCTATGGTGAAGAGGCTCACTGAAACACTGAAGTCCTCAAAAAATTACGGAATTCAACTCTTAGTGCTAAGTTAAGAGCAGAACAATACCCCAGTGATTTTTATGAATCAGGAGAACAACTCTTTATTGAGGTTTGTCAGCACACGATAGACTGGACCTGAAAGAACACGTGACCACTTACAGTCAAAGACTCACATCAGAAACAGAGACAAGAAGCAACGTAGCGCGACCAATTTATCTGATAGCTACTCTGTAATATAGGATTTTATTCATTGCAATTTTTGCTTAGCCTTAATCACCAACTCTTTGTTTTACTTTGGCGTTTATTTAAAAAGTGTGTGAAGCAATGGTTCTGTGTGAACTTATTTATTACAAGTGAGGTTTTGTGTTGTTGGGAGTTTTCAAGTAAGTATGGTTTTAAAAAAAGTTATTCAAAAAGAGCCATTCAACTAATTAGATTTTGTAAAAACTTGCATTTTAATATCGCAATACATATCGCAGAAAGAATAAATATTGCAACGTGAATTTTTTCCAATATCGTGCAGCCCTAGTAGCGATAGTTACAGACCTTACTTGCATGCTCTCTACTACTGTTGGGGACAGTTTGCAGGACTTGCATGAGAGCATGCGCTGCTGCCTCCATTGAGGTTATATTCCCTGCAAAAGAAACCTAGTTTATTACATAAAGACCTTTTGCCTTGCTACTCGATATGAAATCCTTCAAATTAGCATAGCCACAATGCAGGACATGCAGGAGCAAGTTTTTCGAGTCATTTACATTACGTGGGTTTCCATGCAGCTTTTCTATTAGCATAATAATAAAAACTTGGAAACGCTTGCCATTCGCCTAAACTTTATCAATGCTTATACAAAATGGTCACTGACGCACATTTGGTTTATCCGAATTACCATGTGTACCATGAATGTGCACAACTCATGTAAAAAGTTAAATGGAAACCAAGCTATTGACTAACATTAGCCAACTTGCTAGCCTGTCAAGTCAAATAACTTGACTAACATTTGCTAAACGTCAACTAAATGCGTTCAAACACTTTAAATTAAGTTAGGTTCAGTCACGAATTAAGGAGTTTTACAAGGTGAATAAGTTATAGTTGATGAACCGCCATGCCCAGCCATTTTCGCGTGGTGTTGACTGAATCAAACCTGAACATTCTCTGGCCAAACGTACAATTCCCTCCACCACGACAATGCGAGAATGTAGCACAATGTTGTCAACATTAAATCACACTCTCGAATTTCAGTTGATGTGATTGGCTGTAAACTTTGGAGACATATGATAGGCTACCTTTTGAAAAAACACATTTGTGCATCGAGCGCTGTCTCAAAATTCCACAAATAAATGTAGGGGTATTCACAAATATATACGGTGGTTTGAAAATGCAGTTTCATCGGTTTGTGAATAAATGTAACTGCACTGACATTTGTGCATCGTGGAACATTTTTTTTGAGTCGAGAAATGCATTTGTGAATGGTGTTACATTTATTTGTAAGTCATAAATTATATTTGTGAATCTTGTTACATTTGTTGCTGAATCAAGAAATATATTTGTGTATGGTGTGATATTCGATAATATTGACACTAAATTCTCTCCATGGGTCAAAGACGAATAGGGTGTTCCTAGTACCAAAAAAATAAAAGGATTAAATTGCATAGTTTTTTATTTAATATTGTGCACAAATTTGTCACCTATGTAAATATGTATTTTTTACCTCAGCATTTTGCTTACTTTATATTTTTAGTTTTGTTGACAACAAGGGTACAAAAATGTCATTCAAAGCGACGACTAATTTATGGAAAATTAAATTAAAAAATCTTAGCCATTTCAAATTTATAAGTTTAATTTATGTCCTACAAAATATTTAAAACCTAAGAAGAAACTGTACTTACTCTGTTTTGAAATTTCTGTGCATTGTTTGTACTCTAATGCGTCTTGGGATTTTGTTCATTTGTATACAAAATGTTTTTGCTACAGAATATATTACCTAAAACCCAATCAAACTCCATTTTCTATGAAGCAGGCCTGGATTCTCTTGCATTCACATGAAAAAAATATCTACCTTTTTTTTTTATATAATATTTTTTTTACCGTTATTTTAAGCAAATGTTTCTGTTGCACTGTATGACGATTTTATGGTGCACTGAATGACATTCTCAAAGTATCCTGTTTCGTCAGAATATTGAAAAAACATGACTTGTTTTTAGTTCTCTGTTAATTCAAGTAGCAGTAGTAGAATGAAAATATGCCACACTAGTGGCACGTATGTGTTTTATTTGGTATTACATCACGAAAGAAGTAGGACAATACCGAGGTATACTGGTTATGAAAAAACTTAATCTTTATTCTGAAGTAAAAGAAGAAACTTGCGTAAAAGTTAAGTTTCCCAGTCTT
Source organism: Synodontis membranacea (assembly GCA_025674565.1). Taxonomy (NCBI): domain Eukaryota; kingdom Metazoa; phylum Chordata; class Actinopteri; order Siluriformes; family Mochokidae; genus Synodontis; species Synodontis membranacea. Next base: position 5,454 of record JAOVYU010046746.1, read on the forward strand.
TTTTTGTCAGCCTTGAGGTTCTTGCTGTACATGGCTCAGGTTCTGCAATTATGACTTTGACATCAGAGTTGAAGTAGTAAATTTCATCAGGTTTACTTGGTCACACGATGTTTCCATTTTGTAGCATGCAGCTAACTTGCACCTCATCTCCTAGAGACAGCAGTACTTGCCCAATGAATGGCAGGTCATCATATTTGACAATAACAAATTTGTCATTTAAATTTTCATCAGTTGCCAGGGCAGAGGAGGAGGCTGCTTCAACTTGTGGTCTGACTTCCACTTCTATGAATTTCTCTTCTTTAGATCTTCCAAAACAGGTTGCAGATGGTCCCAGGCTGCCCGCTCATCATGCCGCAGACTATTTGAGATTGTGGCGTAGGACTGGGTCTCATCCTTGGTGTAAACCAGACTTGTATGAATAGTGGCTTGTTGTCTGCTTTCTCCAAAATGGAATGATTGCACCTCAGTACTGAGTTTGCAGCTGTAATTTTCAGAATAGTCCATATGGACTACAGCCTCATTTTCATGCAGTGTCTCCTTTAAAGTTCGGCATAGTACTATTTGATGTAACCAGAAGTACTGGTGTTTTGCGAGAGCATCAAGTTTCCTGTTCAGTAGTAGCAGGAGTTCAGTCCATGTTCCAGTGTATGTTTTCTTTATGAAGTGTGTGAATGTGTTGTCCCCTTATACAGTCTTTTGTCTTTCCCACTGCTGCCAGTTAATTTCTCTTGGATCAGACAGAGCCACTTCAATTTAAGGCCTTGTTCACACAGGTGTTAAAATCAAGCGTTTTTCTGGCGTTTGTAGCGTCCGTTGAGCGTGGATCAAGCACCGAGGGGTTTTCTACACATTGGAGTGAATGAGTGTGTTCACACGGGCTTTCATGACGTGCGTTTGTCCAGCTGCGCGTTTATATGGCGTCAAAAAAACGTTGCATGCAGCTTTTTCTTGGTGTCAAAATTACAACAAAAGCAAGGTTACTGCGTTTTCTTTGCGTTCATTTTATGCTTTGGAGGACCGAATATATCCCATGATCGTACATGCTATACGTAGGGAAATGCGGAAAAAGGCAGGGTTTTATTAGCGACAAGGGCTTTCATATCCAGTGCCCGACACTGCCCCCACAGGTAAACACACAAACTACAATTTGGGCTGCAGGCTGGTGTTAGACAGAGGCAAACAAACGCCAGTGTAGAAGTCAATCGACCGCCACTACGAAAAGCAACATAAATGTCTAGGACATTCAGAGCGCGTCCGTTTATCCAAAAATTTAACGCCCGTGTGAACAAGGCCTAATTGTAACAGCATTTGGGGAACAGGCGGTACATGCATTGGTTTTTTTTTTTTGGTGGAACACACACAATTGCAGATATCATTTGAACAGGATTTTCCTTCAATTTCTGTCTGTACCTAACTGATCTCTCTTTACAAGATAATGGCATCTATAAAGAAAAACATAATTATTAATATTCATTGTAATTTCTGCTCCTACTAAGGAAGAACAGAGTGGAAAAAGTAGTTTTAATATTTTAAAATAATTGTAAAATATTAAAAAGTCAGTATATCAGTGTCATTTTCAAATTCAGTGCAACATTCTGTTGCACTGAATGACTGTTGTTGTACTGAATGACAGATATTTTACTTTAGCACATTTTACAGTTATCCCAGTGGTTAGCCATAGCTAACGTTGACCTTAGCTTAAAGACATTTCTACACTTATTCACATTTAAATGTTAATAACCTTGTTTGTTTACAAAAGTAACTACAATATTAAATTTTCTGTGTTGTACTGAATGACATTCAGTTTTATTCTTTAATGTACTATGTCAGTAAAAAGACATTATCAAATAATGTTAAAATACACTGACCTCTTGTGTGTGTGTGTGTGTGTGTGTGTGCTGAAGGGTCCCCAGGGGTCTTCCTTTGTTGTTACAATTGGTCACATGACTGCAGTAACTTGATCTCATTTCAAAATAAGAGTCTTTATTAACGTTGCACTGAATGACAACTGAAGATTGGGAAAATGGGAACTGAAAGTGTCTTGAATATTATAAATATTAAAAAACACATATGATGGAATATCATTTAATATGTCACACATGAAATTTGTATAATTATACCAAAGCAGTTTAGTTTTACTTAAAACTAACTAGTTTTTTCTTAATGTTTTATTCTTTGAAGAGGTAAGAGGACCGTTGTGCTGAATGACATTTTGGGGGTTTCAAGGGTTATTTTTTCAAAACTGATACATTTTCTGTAAAAATGACTTTAAGTCTCAGTAAAGATGTACAAATGGAGTAGGTTGTAGGTATATCCACTTATATTAATATATTTTTATAGTATTTATGTGGGGACACTAAAAAGTTACGTCTCGTCTTTTACCCCCATACAGTACAGTTTCCAGGTGTGTGTGTGTGTGTGTGTGTGAGAGAGAGAGAGAGAGATGAGGCTCAAGGCCGATTTGAAACCTGGATCCTGCTATCAGGGACCAGTTTGTGCGTAACGCCTAGAACTGTGTGATTCATGACTCACCTGGGTGAATCACCCGGATCCTTTAAATAACTCATGAGTCACGAATCTGAGGTCTTCATTGAACCGAATCCTTTGAGTCCTAAGTACACCATGTCTAAATTGTAAACTCCGTCACATAAATATCGGCCAATGTGCTTCAGGAGCGCTAACCCGCTCTCTGAGCAATACTGACTCAAGTGACTCACACACCCGGATCAGTTTAGTGAGTGACTCAGAGGGAGCCGAATCCTAAAAAGGATCCGAGTATTACAGCTCTAGTAACGCCGCGAGCCGTCTCTCTGCCATGGACCCGGTTGCCAGGCAACGGCAACAGGCGCGCAATCAGCACAGACGCGCCACACCTGTTCAGCGCACTTTAAAAGCGTGGCTCTGTGTGCGGATACTGAGGTATAGAGCACCATGTTACAGGTCTGTATGAGAAAGGTGATGATCTATTTGAGAGAGAAAAAAAAAGAAAAAAAAAAGATGAGGTTTAAGAAGAAGCAGGGACAGATTTATTGAGGGAAAGAGATCAGTTAGGGCTCTATATCCTGCTTTTATTTTGGTTTGGAGGCACGTTTTCGTTTTGTGGGACTCCAGAGGTATCATGGCCTGTTAGAAGCTGTAGTTGAGTTCTTTTATTTTTCAGTAGTGATTGTGAGATGAAGCCTCATGAGGCATTGAACCACTTGAGCCAAATGGTTCGAGAAAGGCTTCATTTCTCGAATCTTCATGTGCACATGACACCACCTAGTGGCGGTATTTTTATTCACGTATTTATTTTTAAAGAAAGAGTACCAAAGGTTAAATGCTGCTCATTTGAAAGAAATCATGTAAAGCTGTATTTGTATATAAGCAGTTTAGAATGTTTGGCTATTAGATTTTATTTACCAAAGTTGGAGGTGTTTTCCCGCCAGAAAGATGCAATAGTGTTTCATACTCTCCTGCAGTAGGAACACAGACAAACTATTAGTGTTCTTCTTATAAATTGGAATAAAGGGAAAGAGCATACCTTAGCAGTGGTGCTTCTAAAGTAGCCAACTAGCTTCCTTGCTTTGGCCCGGATGCCAGAGAGCACAGGGTGTTGGTCAAGAGCCTTCTTCACAATTAGATTAAGCATGTGTGCAATGCAAATATGATGCTTCAGCTCTCACACCCAGGCAACCATATTGGGAGCACCGTCAGTGACCATACATGTCACCTTATTAGTGATTCCCCATTCTTCCATTAGGGAAGCTTTCACATGAGCTATATTTTCTGCAGTGTGTGGTTGGGGAAATGCCTGCACTCCCAGCGGCACTGAACTCAGCCTGGTTTTCTCACGCACAGAATGGCATGTTACAGCCAGGTAGGCATCCATGTTGATGGATGTAAGTAAGGTTAACAGCAGCCACCTTTTCCACTTTAGCCTTAGCCTTCTCCTTAGCTGACTCGTACTCAGCCTCCACCATGGCCTTCAGAGCCTAAAGGAAACAAATTTATAGTGCTGAATTGTGAGCCATACAATAAAGTACTCATTTCTTTCATGCATGCACCCCATACATACCTGCCTTGTAGGGAGAACATAATTAGGATCCAGTTTGGGAACAAATGTCCTGAATCCAATATCATCCACAATACTGAAGGGCTGTGTGTCCTTCACCATCATGGAGACAAGGGCTTCATCCAGCTCTTGTTTTCTGGTGACTGGTTAAAAGAGAATAAATAGTGTTTCCTGTCTTTTTTTTTTTTTTTGCACAACAAACAAGTCAGCATGGACAAATTGTGCATTTGTAATATTTTAATTACTTACCTTGTCTGGGTGAAGCTTCAGTTTCCTCCTTATTTTCATGCAAGGCAAGGTAATGCCTTAGCATGGATGAGGTGTTATTGTACCCCAACTCCTTGGAACACAAGAAAATAAACAGTGAAAAATGCAGTTCTTGAAAATCAAACCTAATGCATCTGAAATAATGTTAGATTTAGCTTACCTTATTAGGAGTTATCCGCTCAAAATGTTCCCACACAGGGAAAATCCTCCTCTTCCTAGCTGGTTCCATCCTCTTACCTATCCTTCTCTCCTCACTCTCCTAAATCTTCAATCTCTCTCTCTCTCTAAGTATTTGCAAACTATATAAACTCTGTCCAAACTCTGAACTGACCGCAACTCTCCATCAAAAACCCACTTCCTGAAGCAGTCACTTGATACAGCCAGCAGCGAGGCTTCGGGCGTCATCATTTTAGGCTCCTCCCCTAAATGAAGCAAGCCTCGATACACGCTTCGCGGAAACGCCTCCCTCCATTACTCAATACGTGCTACGAAGCCTCAGTACGTCCTGTAACATCACTACAGATGTATGTCCTGCTTTTATTTTGATTTGGAGTCACGTTTTGGTTTTGTGCGACTCCAGGGCCCTGTTTCAGAAAGCGGGTTTAGTGCAAACTCTGAGTAAGTATACCCTGAGTTAACGAAAACTCTGGGCTTTAGTTTAGATTAATTCTGAGTGAGTTACTATGACGACACACTCTGTGAAGCTAACCTGCCCCCTAGCAGGTTTACTTCAACTAACCCTGACTTTCTCCGCCTCTTTGTCGGAAACCTGACT
>JAOVYU010046803.1:0-10546 GCA_025674565.1 Synodontis membranacea
AGCGCCATCTAGTGGTGGCACCAGGTAAATGAATAAATAGGGCTTGAATGGGCGTGTTTACTGTGAAATCTTGACACACCTTTCTGGCATGAGAGGGAGGGGGGATTACGTCGTACGTAGGGCAGGCGTACGCCATCTGCACGGCATTCACATGGCCACGGCTATTTGACGTGGCTCCCACTGTATAAAATAGGTAGCACCAGTAGCATTAACTAGTGAAGTTACCTTTATGTGCAATATGACTACTGTACTTCTGTATGCCTGTATTAATAAACAACTGTAACAAGAAACAAGTAACACTGATACCAGTGGATTTGATCTTTTCACTAGATATGTTGTTCCTAATCTAGCACAGTATGGTGTAAACCTTGCAACCCTACAGTCACCATGTTTTTTCAGTGAAGCATGTGATATTTAGAAGCAAAAAGATAACTCATTAAAATTGGAAATGTAATGAATTTATAGACAAAGTTATCATGAAGAAAGCAAACAGGTATTCCAAAATAAAATAAAAATAAAAAGTAAACATAAAGGCCACCTGACGGAGGCATTGATGGTGACTGACAAACTTGTAAGGAACAGGAAAATATTTCATACATTTCAGTTCATAACAGACTGATGCTATGGACCACATAGACAAGACCTGTCAAAAGCTCCAAATAAGGGCATGGTGAGGCCCCTGGGCACATGTCTTTTGCAGTCTCACTTTCCTATATTGGTACCTTTCTTGACTTTCTCCTTGCAAAATCGTCCACTAGACCATTTAAAAACATTTTGAACTAATAGCATTAATAGTTAGTTAGCTAGTAGCTTTGATTTAAGCATCATGACATGCTCTTTTAATATTATTATTCATCCCACTGTATCTAGCTACACCTTTATCCTATACCCCATTCACAAAGACAAACTGCAAACAAATGCCACCTAACTAGTTATACACCTGAGTTTAGGCCAATAAGTAGTTAACTAGCTTTTTAGTGCAGCTAATTTTGTTGTAAGGACAGCCCACTGACAACATGTTAGCTATCTAAAATAAAGGGATAGCCGTTCAAAGTGTCCTGTAACTCAGAATGAACTGACTTGTTGGTGAATGTTATGTCAGGGTTAGACCATATTGTAGAATGTTATCCAGTGCCTCAGTTGTACAGAGGCACTGTACATGTATGAAGAGTAAATGCTTCATACATACAGACTTTTATATATATCCAAAGATGATCCAGCCTTCATGACAAAGCTGTTACTTCGTGGTCTGGCATGGAGTTGCCAATCACCCACCTAAATAACAGCAACCCTCCACAATATGTTTTTAAGTTTACTGATTCCCATTTTGCATTTATTACTTCATGCAAGTGCAAAACTATCATCTTTACTTATTTAGGATATGAGAGGTTATTTCCATTAAAACAATTACAATGTAAACATATCTATCTGATACATGGGGAAATGTGTTGACAATTGCTCTGAACATAGGCTGGGTATATGAAACTGTAGAGGACTTATTCGCCATCCCCCCTGCCTGGAAGTAGGTACACTAACCTAGCTACTTGCCTAGCTATTAATATGGGTGCTACTTACATTTACCTACTTGTATATATTTATATGTCAATAAACTGAAAAAAAGGGTGGCTGGTCAAATGTAAGATATATTATGTACATTTCGCATGAAAATATTTAGTTTCTCATCAAAATCTAGCTTACATTTATGTCTTCTGGTTTATTTCTGCCATTGGTAAGTGGTATGTGGACCTACAGTGCCTTGCAAAAATATTCACCCCTTTGGCATGGGGAGGGAAAAAAAACCTTGTTTTAAATAATTCCAAAAAATATAAACCTGAAAAGTGATGTGTGCATATGTTTTTACCTCCTTTGTTTTAAAGCCATAGCCACTAGCTTCAAAAGTCAACTAATTAGTCAAATAAGATCCACCTCTAAGTGTCAAATTATGTCAGTATATATACACCTGTCATGATAGCCACCAGAGTCAACACCATTAAGTAAGGGCTACCACCAAGCAAGTAACAGCATGACAACCAAGGAACTCTCCACACAGGTCAGAGACACAGTTGTAGAAAAGTACAGCTCAGGCTTGGGTTATAAAAAAATATATATCCCAAACCCTGAACATCCCAAGGAGCACCATTAAATCTTTCCATATTAGAAAATGGAAAGATTATGGCACCACAGCAAACCTGCCAAGAGAGGGTCATCCACCAAAACTCACAGACTGGGAAAGAAGGGGATTCATCAGAGCAGCAAACAAGAGGCCAAAAATAACCCTGAAGGAGCTGGGCGGCTCAACTGCAGAGATAGGAGTAATTGTATTTAGGACCACTATAAGCCACACTCTGCACAGAGCTGGGCTTCACTGAAGAGTGGGCAAAAAAATAAGGCACAGCATTTGAAATTTGCAAAAGGCATATTGGAGACTCCCCAAATGTGGAAAAAGGTGGGGCAGCATTATGCTGTGCGGATGTTTTTCATCGACTGGGACTGGGAAATTGGTCAGAATTGAAGGAAAGGTGGCGCAAAATAAAGAGAAATTCTTGAGAGAAACCTGTTTGAGTCTTTCAGAGATTTGAGACTGGGAAGGACGATCACCTTTCAGCAGGACAATGACCCTAAACACACTCCGGTGGTTTAAAGAGAAATGGGTAAAAGTCCTGGAATAGCCCCGTCAAAGCCCAGACCTCAATCCAATTGAGAATCTTTGGAATGATCTAAAGATTGCTGTACACAAGTGGCACCCATCCAACTTGAAGGAGCTGGAGCAGTTTTGCCATGAAGAATGGATAAATGTTCCAGTGTCTAGATGTGCCAAGCTTGTGAAGATACCCAAAGAGACTTGTCATTGTAATTGCTGAAAAAGGTGGCCGTACAAAGTATTGACTCTGGGAGGGGTGAATGGTAATGCATGCACAGGCTTTCTTTATTTTTTTGTCTGATTTCTTTTTGTTTCACAATAAAAAAATTATTTGCATCTGCAAAGTTGTAATTGTACTGTGTAAATTAAAAGATACAAACCCCCAAATTTTCTTTTAAATTCCATGTGGTAAGGGAAAAAGATAATGTTGAGAAAATGTCAGGGGGCAGGGGGTTGAATACTTTTGCAAGGCCCTGTAGTTTATGCTAGATTTAACCTGAAAATTCTAGCTTGAATCTGGTTTACCTAAAGAGGTGAAATCACAAAAAGACTTAAGGAATTAAGGAACCTTCTAATTCAACTTGGTCTCTCAGAAAAAAAAAACAAAAAAAAAAACAAACAAACAAAAAAAAAAACATAATTCAACTGTGTGTTCTATGCCCCTTTTAGATTAATAAAAAAAATGCTATAGCTGGGGACAAATGAATTAAGGTCAGTTGGGAAGAAGGTACACATTCACATACATTTTACATATATTCGTTAATTTGAGGCACTACACTTCCAAGGCAGTGGAATGTGCTAGTAGATGTTGCTCTAGTGCTGTTGTTGAAGCAGTAAAGGGAGACTGGCTACAGACTCAGCACATGTGCAGCTCAGAAATAAATGCACTGTGGCCTGGCCATGCAAAATGCTAAATTTGGCTTTCTCTCTCTCAATCCACAACTTTTTGTGTTGGTTATACAGTTCTACCTAGCTTCTATACTGCTTGCTGGCTGTCCAGATTTCCCCCAGGACTGGTGCTGATAACAACTGGGGGCTTGTCTGGGATTCACCTATTCAATTCAATTCATTTTTATTTGTATAGCACATTTAACAATTGAAAGCAGACAAAGCAGCTTCACAGAAGTATATCAATTCTGGTTGTACTTATGAATCTATGACCTTATCCATGAAAATATATAGCATCATACCTAGCATTATTGCTTGGTTACTTGGACACTGGAACAACATGAACTGATGTCCAAAGCTACTTGGAAGGCTGCAATGAATGCATCATCCAGATACCTCTTGCATTCACTCTTTCTCATCCTGACCAAGTCCATTTTGACATAAATCTAACTACTCCAACCACACACCTTCCCACACATTTGGACAGATTGTGGAATCGTCCCCATAGAAGAGAGACATTTGCACCCTTCCATTAGTTGGGAGAAAAGACATTGGAAAGTCAGCTAGGAGCCCCACTGCTCCCCTGGGAATGGTGATCCTTGCTTCCTGTATGGGAACCAGGTGTGGAGGTAGAGAGACATTCCAGCTTTGTTACCATGTAGAGTTTAAGCTTCATGGTGGACAAATCTGGTTTTTGTTCTGATTAAGCAGTAGCCAATATAAACAAATAGAAGAGGGGTTACAGAAAGGTTTAACTGAGTTTGAATAAACATAATTAAATTAAACATAATTAAAACATATTTTAAAACATATTTTAAAATAATAAAACCTGGTATGTTCAAGGGGTTTTAGCTAACATTGATGGGCTAAAGAGGCTACTTTGCCTTCACATTTGAGCCAAAAAATAGTACTCATCTCTTTTAAGAGTTGGTTAATGCTAATCAGCATAAGAAAGATGCACAACAATTTTTATATAGGATCATGGGTTTAAAGCAGTGAGTTCTTTTTGTGTTACAACAGTCTGGTACAGATTTTAACTATGACAAAAAGCTTGTTCAGGATACAATTCTTCACACTCTGTCAAGGGTTGAAAAAGAAAAAACTGTCAGGAATGATCTCAAACCCTTTCATGGTGACTTGCAGGTTAATGATGATTTACTTTTAGAACTGACCACCAAGTCTACCAGTGAGGAGGCAGAGAGACTGAGATGATTTGGCATGGCAGCTAAAGTGCAACCAGTGACTAAGTTCAGCTTGACAGTAGTTACTCAGCAAAACAAGCTAAAGATGACATTCACTTAAATGTTAATTGTGCTGCTATTTAAGAACTTACTGCCCGGGTGTCCTCCCTGACCAAACGTGTCCAAGGTGGTAAAACCTACTCATAGTGTGACACCGGGAGACCCATGCCCACCAACCAACCACCCTCAATACCCATCACTGAAACCAGGGACAGATGCAGTGACTGTGTACAGCAGGGCAGAGTGAGCTGCCCTCACTGCTTGGAGTGCAGCCAAGCTAGACATTAAGCCATTGGCTACCTCCAAAGAAAAATGCTAGGAAATGGGGTGGGGTCCATGGAGAGCAGCTACCCGTGACCAGGACATCAGAGGGATCCACACTCTAAACCAATCAATCCTGTAAAACAAAACAGTTACAGTCAGTGTCAGTCAAGTTCAAAAAATCACATTGCAAAGCTGATTTGGAAGAGATGTATGCTCTTGTGTGCTATAAATGGAGTTCCCCTTCAGATGCTGCTTGACTCAGGGGCCCAAGTGACTATGGTAAGGAGAGCATGGATAGAAAAATCCCTTCCCAACACCCACATCCAGCCACTTGCATCCCTCATTTCTGAACAACTTTTGAAAATTGCTGTAGCTACTTGTAAAAATGTCTCCTGTGAAGTGTGGGCAGTTATTGACAGACTGTTATTGACAAACAGTTATAGAAAGACATGGCAAAACAGATGGGGCAGCCATAATTGATGGATCCCATCTAAGACAAGATGAAGAAATGCTATATGATGGATCAGATGTTTTTGCTAAAGAGGATTCTTGAGGAAATTTTCAGCTGAAAATTCACCTCAAGGATGAGATACAAGTCCAAGCATCCTACAATATGATTCCCTAATGACTTTATTAAGAGGGAAAGGAATATGTGCAGAATATCCTTAAACATGACTGGATCACAAAGTCCATCTCACAGTGTCCATGGTTCACACTGACACAGTTTTCCAAAATTTGCAACTGAAGAGGTCTCGCAAGTCATCTCATTTTTCACTGTCCACTGGATACAATCCCTTCCACATTCAAGTGCCTCTCTATCTCTCACAGATATATCTCTCAGATTTCTCCTTTGTTCACTGCATGCAATCTTGTGGTAACCATGGACAATCACCTGTCCTTTTCCTCTCATATTGATAATCTTTCTCACTCATGTTGATTTCTCCTTCAACATCAGAAGGATTCATCCATTTCTTTCCACACAGGCCACTCAGGTACTTGTTCAGCTCCTTGTTATCTCTAGAAGGTTCAAGTTTCAAGGTTGCTTTATTGTCATTTCAACAATATGCATGTGATACAGTACATAGTGAAATGAAATAATGTTCTCTAGGACCATGGTGCTACATAAAAGGACTGGGACAATACAATTTCGTAAATTGCATGTATGCCACATAAAGACAAGACAACTGCATAAAGTGCATGTGTGCAGACATGCAGGCAAAAACAGCAAGTAAAGCAATATGAGACAAGTGTAACAAAGACAATACATACAAGAGCAGCAACTAATGTGTAGCAGCAAAAAACAAGATGTAGTGCAAGTAGAAATGCTATCAGTGTGGTGTAATGACTCTGTGTGTGTGTGTGTGTCTGTGTGAGTCAGTCCAGTCCCTGAGAATTTAGAAGCCTGATGGCTTGTGTGTGTGTGTGTGTGTGTGTGTGTGTGTGTGTGTGTGTGTGTGTGTGCGCGCGCAAGTGTGTGTGTGTGTGCGCAAGTGTGTGTATGTGTGCAAGTGTGTGTGTGCAAGTGTGTGTGTGCAAGTGTGTCAATCCAGTCCCTGAGTGTTTAGAAGCCTGATTGCTTGAGGGAAGAAACTGTTGCAGAGTCTGGTAGTGAGGGCTCGAATGCTTCGGTACGTTTTTCCCAATGGCAGGAGGGTGAAGAGTTTGTGTGTGAGGTGTGTGGGGTCGTCCACAATGCTGGTGGCTTTGCAGATCCAGCGTGTTTCGTGAATGTCTCTGATGAAGGGAAGAGAGATGCCAATGATCTTCCCAGCTGTTCTCACTATCCGTTGCAGGGTCTTGCAGTCTGTTACAGTGCAATTCCTATACCAGACAGTGATACAGCTGCTCAGGATGCTCTCGATCGTCCCTCTGTAAAAAGTGGTGAGGATGGGTGGTGGGAGATGGGCTTTCCTCAGCCTTTGCAGAAAGTATAGATGCTGTTGGGCTTTCTTGATTGTGGAGCTGGTGTTGAGGAACCAGGAGAGGTTCTCTGCCAGGTGAACACCAAGGAATTTGGTGCTCTTGATGATCTCCACAGAGGATCCGTCGGTGTTCAGTGGTGAGTGGATGCTCTGTGGTCTCCTGAAGTCTACAATCATCTCTTTTGTTTTGTCCAGGTTCAGAGACAGGTTGTTTACTTTGCACCACTCCATTAGCCATTTCACCTCATCCCTGTATGCTGACTCGTCGTTCTTGCTGATGAGACCCACCACGGTCATGTCATCGGCGAACTTGATGATGTGGATCTCTAGACTTGACTGCTGTAACTCAGTCCTGGCAGGTCTGCCTCTGAGTGCCATTCGACCGCTGCATCTGATACAGAATGCAGCTACACAACTTGTTTTCAACCTTCCCAGGTTCTCCCACACCACTCCATTGCTGCGATCCTTTCAGATTCAAAACACTGATGATTGCTCACAAAGCTAAAAATGGACTCAAAGCACTTATCACACCCCTGCTGCACCACGCTCCCACTGATCCTCCAGCACATCTTGAATGCCCCCACTATCTCTCAAGGAAAACATGCATCTAGACTCTTCTCTGTTCTGGCACCTAGGTGGTGAAATGAACTTCCCCTAGATATCCAAACAGCTGTGTCACTGGTTTTCTTCAAACAATGACTAAAGACCTACCTCTTTCAGGAGTACTTAGATTTGCACTTAGAGTACTTAAAAGCACTTAGGGTATGTATTTAAAAAAAAGCTACCTGCCAACAGAGTTTCTGGACAGATGGTATTCTTACCCTGGGTCCTAGGGAACCAGAATCAGAATGTATTCACAGTATTCACTGCCTGTGTCAGAAAAATTACAAGAACCTATGACTGTGCATTGAAATTCAGGGATTCAACAGCAAAACCCTTGCAGATTTCCACCGACTCCCACTCATCCAAGACCTGCTGACAGGGAAAAGAAAACAGTTGGTTCTCCAAAGTAAGCTGAAATCAAATGTTCTAAAATGCCTTCATTATGAAATGGGACACAATGGTGTTCACAAAGTCATCCACCTGGCAAGGGAAACTTTTTGTTTGCCTTTCATGCAATGTGATTTTGAAGACTACATAACCTGCCAATGCCCCTGTGTCAAACATTCCAGAGATACAACTCAATAACAACCAGTGCCCCCTTAGAGCTCATCTCTGTTGAATATCTTCAACTCGAATAGAGTTCATATTAGTCTTAATGGATCACTTCATTTGATTCAGCTAAGCTTATTCAACTAAGAATAAATCAAACACAATGGCAGCTGAGAAGATCTTTTACAGTTTCACCTCTCGCTAAGGGTACCGTTAAAAGTTCCATCAGGGCCGGGAGTTTGAGAACTTTTCCTGAGACTCCAGCAGCTAGTTTTAATAGCCATTTTGGAACTACCCTCTATCACCCACAAGGGAAATATGTGGCCTGCCTGAACAGTTACTGATGTTCTTTCAGCTGTTTTCATTTGAAAGTAGCATAAAAATAATAATAATAATAATAATAATAATAATAATAATAATAATAATAATAATAATAATAATAGTAATTCCAGATATGACACAAAACTACTTTTTTTAAAAGCTGAAAATTTTAGCTTTGTGTGACAAACCTTAAAAATTTTATTAAACTGTTGTAATTAATGCATTTTTTTTTTCAGATCAAGCAGATGGACCTCGGCCATGACCCCCCCCCCCCGCTGCGCGTGCACGAGACGCACCTGCGTTTCATCTGAGCTCAATCAGAGCTCAGATAAAAGGTGCAGGAGCACGCCGCGCGGCGCTCGGCATTGTTTGTGTGACTGTGAGAGTTTACTCCGTTTTGCATCGCCTTCATCTCCTCAATGCCTCCTTCACCTCCTCGCCCTCATCTCTTCGCCATCACCTCCTCGCCTTCGTCTCCTCGCTCCTGCTCAGATCCGGGTGTTTTATTCCTAGGTTCAGTTTTCCTCCTCCTCAGCGGAGTGTGTTTTGTATTTCGTTTTGCCGCGCCGTGTGTTAACCGGCGCCATTTCATTTCCCGTTTTTCCCTCAGTGGTGTCTTGTGTTTAGTTATCATTTATGTTCAATAAATCTCTCGTTTTGTTTTCACGCCTGCCTCCCGGTGATCTTCTCTCCCGTTATTGTCGCGAGTGTGTCCACACCCCTCTCACCACATGCACACACATACATAGCCAGCACAAGTGTGCGTGACACATAGTAGGCCTACTAATTGTTTTTAGTAGGCCTACTAATTGTTTTTTGTTTCATGACTCCATAATTGTTTTATTTGAATTTTTAATTATCATTGAGTGATTCTATAACCTTTTTACTTCATCATAAAAAAATGTGCCATTAGTTACAACAATTTCATGATTTTTTTTTTTTTTTTTTTTTTTTTGAGGGAGGGGGATGTGGTGATTACGGGGTTTGGAGAAGCATGGTGACAAATGTGTCATAGAAACACCAAGAGAGGAATGGCCTCGGCACAAAGGTTGACCAGAACTGTGATACCTTGGGAAGTGTTCACTTATAACCACCTAGGACAGCCTTCATACCAACCCTGGAGGCCTGGGGTTAATCTTGTGTGCATGTGTCCCATGCCCCATGATCCATGCCAACTTGAACTGTGACGGGTGACTGTTATTTCCCTATCCCAGTATGGAGACAGACAATTTGGACACTGACTGACAAGCAGTTATTGGTAAAAGCAATAGGCGTCAGGCATGTTTGTTTGGTTTAAGATGTCTGGAGATATCTCTTGAAGCAGAAGAGAGTGTAGTAAGTTAGGAATAAGCTATACATTGAAACAAACCCTCCCCCATTTTTGCTCATAGTTACAAACCAATATCACATTTTACATATATTCTTTAATTTGAGGCCATACACTTGCAAGGCAGTATAACGGCTTCAAGTACTTATAGATCCATCCTCTAGCTTTGAAGATGGTTCAAGTAAACTGATTCCTTACCTGCCGGAGGCCCCGTCTGAGCCCCTGCCTGAGTGCCAGACAACAGCTGAACCAGAGTGTCCATGCCCTCATCGAGACCAAAAGTCTGGAGTCTGGAGCCCAGAGGCCATAGTCCACCTGTTGGGGCTGTTATATGCACTCCAGGAGTAGGACCTTTGGAGGCAGGTTCTGTTATGGAATCCCTCTCATGCTTTGTGCCATGTTGTCTGGCATTGCAGCTACTTCCACATTTGCTGGATTCACAGAAAGGTCTCCAAAGCTGCTGAGCAGCATTACAGATGATTAGTAGAAGACTGTTTAAAGACTCTTCATGCTCTCAAGTTATTGGATGTATAAATGACTGTTTTGATGTAGGCTTCATTTACATTTTTAACTATGTCTGTATCAGACTCAGCTTATGCTGTTTATGTTCTGTTTTTGTCTGCTTGTGTATAGACAAGCACTGTAAATAAACCAGCACCTGCACATGGCACCAGTCTCTTCACCCTTTACACATAACGTCTCGGGTTACTTAGCTGTAACCCTGTTCCCTGAAAAAGCGGGAACGAGATGCTGCGTTGAAAAACGCTAATGAGAACATCCTTTGTTCGAC
>JAOVYU010046841.1:0-10545 GCA_025674565.1 Synodontis membranacea
CCCCCCCCCCCCCCCCCGATCAATATGGAGATAATAGAGACTGAGAATGTTCAAGTAAAAAATTCGGTTCTTATTAGTGGCATCACAGATAGTGAGATAGATGTTGAGTTATCAGAGTTCTTGAGTAAATACGGCACTGTGTCAAGGTTCATATGCATCGATAATCCAAAATCGGAGTTCCATAAAAATGTAATAGCTGAGTATGATTATTTTGAAAGCTCCAGCAAGCCTAAATGCACATTTAAGGTAAGAGCACTCTCAAAAGTGTACCTACCAACAGCAGCTGGCAATGCTACTGAAGATTACTTAGTTAGGCTCCAGGGAATTTCAAAAATGAGCGGGAGGACATTTGAAGATGTTTTAAAAGAACAGTTAGCAAGATGCAAGGGAATTATTCCTCAGCAAGAGTCGAAAGCAATTTCAGAGCAGTGCCTTCCGAAAGTTATCTTTGAACTTGTGTTTTCACCTGACAGCGAAGTTCCAATGGCTGAGTCTTCTCATTTAGGGGTAGTAGACCTGAAAGAGATGGAAAATGAGAGAATAAGCCCAACAAATTTTCCTGTGAGGGAAAATTCACAATCCGTGCTATCAGAAAGTAACACAACCCCCCCCCCGGAAGTTCAACGTGTTATTGTAGAACATATCGTGACGAACGAAGTTGGGGCATCACAAACACCTTTACGGCTTCGAATGTTTTCTGGTAAGGACCCCCGCCCAAACAATGAAGCTGATTATGAGACGTGGCGAAACAGTGTTGAACTCCTCATGCAAGACCCAAGCTTGTCTGATCTACAAAGGTCTCAGAGGATTCTGGATAGCTTGCTTCCCCCTGCTTCCGATGTCATCAAACCTCTTGGACCTCAAGCATTACCCGCAGCTTATCTCACTGTGCTTGACTCGGTAGAAGATGGGGATGAACTTTTTGCCAAGTTCTTAAATACAATGCAAAGTGCTGGAGAGAAACCATCCATGTATTTGCAGCGTCTACAGGTGGTGCTCTGTAAGGCTGAGAGAAGTGGCAGTATATCAGCTGCAAGGACTCACCAACAGTTGTTGAGGCAGTTCTATCGTGGTTGTTGGGACAACACACTGATCTCCGAATTACAGTACAGCTCGAGCAGAAAAAAGAAAATCCGCCCCCTTTTGCTGAGCTGCTTTTGCAGTTGCGGAAAGAGGAGGATCGGCAAGCTACAAAGGACCTTAGAATTAAATTGCATTTAGGTGCATCTAAGCAGAGAGTAACTTCCCATTGCCAAAATGCATGCCCCTGTGAACACAAGTCGAAAGAATCATTGCGGGCAGACAGTGTAGCTCAGTTGCTGAAGCAGGTTGTTGAACTTTGCGGTCAGGTTGCTGAGCTGAGAAAGTGTCAAGTATCAAGAATAGTCCAAGAAAACCCAACCAAAGACTTAAAGCGAGGGGTAGCTGATCTCAAGAGTTACACCATGGACACTGCTAAGTCACAGAAGCAGAAATCAGGAAAGAAAACTTACAGCTAAACAGAGGCCTCTAAACCAGCCCCTGCTCCTCCTAGACTTGTACATTCTTTAAGTCAAAGGCCAAAGCCTTGGTACTGCTTCCAGTGTGGCGAAGATGGACACATTGTGGTCAGCTGTAACAATGACCCAAATCCAGCTAGGGTAGTGAAAAAAGGAAAAGGCTGAAAGAAAAGCAGCAAAGCTGGATGGCCCAGCAAGGCACCAATACAGCAAATCATTTAAACTACAGACAGCTCCTGTTATGGGATGAGCAAGGGCTGAGAGGTCATATGGCAGTCCCAGTATTACACAGCACCATGCCAATCATAAGAATGCAAAAACAACTCCACACACTACTAAACTGCCAGCACGATTGGTTGGTGCAAAGTGTATGGCCGAAGTGTATGTTGCTGGAAAACTGTGCCAGTGCCTGTTGAACACGGGGTCTCGGGTTTCCACCATCCTTCAGTCTTTCTATGAAAAGAACCTCTCTGATATTACGATTAAGCCTCTGCACAACTTATTAGAGGTTGAAGCTGCAAATAGCCTGTCAGTTGCCTACCTGGGTTACATTGAGGTGACCATTTCTTTCCCAAGGGATTTCCTGGGGGCCAAGACAGATATTGCCACAATAGCTCTAGTTGTCGCCGATGTCCATGCTCCCCATGAGTCTACCTTGCTGATAGGCACCAATATTTAGTGTATGAAGATCACTTAAAATCTGGAAAGAAGAAATATACACCATGGCAATATAGTTATAAAACAGTTCTGAAGACACTTGAATATAGACATAGACAAAACAAATGTGGCGATCTAGGATATGTGCACCTTTCAGGAAGGGAGGCCAAAACCATTCTAGCTGGTCAGAAATTAGTGCTAGAAGGATCAGTCAGAGTTCGTGACCACAATGTGACTCACCCTGTCATGCTCGAATCCTCTTCAACGTCATCCTTGCCAAGTGGAATAGTGGTCTTAAGTTGTCTACTCACCTTGAACGGAAGGGCTTCTCAAAAACTCCCAGTGGTGCTGATAAATGAGACAAAACAGGATTTGGTAATTTCTCCAAAGGCTGTTGTTGCTGAGTGCATTACAACAAGTGATTCCCAGTGAAACCAACCCTATTGATGATTCACAAGCCCCTCCTGGAAATTTGGTATTTAATTTCGCAGATTCTCCCTTGCCCTCAGAATGGAAAGAAAGAATAACACAAAAGTTAAGCGGTATGTCAGATGTCTTTGCCAAATATGATTTGGATTTTGGTCGTCATCAATTTAAATACGTCATCAAATTAAATACGTCATCAAATTAAACTTCATGAAGAAACACCTTTCAAACAGAGAGCCTGCCCAATATACCCACAAGATCTAGATGCTGTGCGTAAGCATTTGCAAGAGTTATTAGACACTGGAGGTATTAGAGAGTCCGAGTCTTTCTTTGCATCACCCATCGTTGTGGTAAGAAAGAAAAATGGGGATGTCCGACTCTGTGTGGATTACAGAAAACTTAATTTGCAGACCATCAGAGATGCGTACGCCTTGCCGAACTTGGAAGAGATCTGTTCTGCTCTCAGTGGCTCCAAGTGGTTTTCTGTGCTGGATCTCAAGTCGGGATATTATCAAATTGAAGTTAATGAAGCCGACAAACATAAGACGGCTTTTGTTTGCCCACTAGGTTTTTGGGAATTTAATAGGATGTCACAGCTCCCTCCAAAGATTGATGTAGAAGTGCATGGCTGACATAAATTTGAAGGAGGTACTCGTCTTTCTGGATGATCTCACTGTGTTTTCCAAAACTTTGGAAGAACATGAAACCCGACTATTACATGTCCTGCTAAAGGTGAAGGGATATTTTTTCCAGACATCAGTGAAGTACTTGGGCCATATTTTGTCCGAAAATGGTGTAGAGACAGACCCAGACAAGGTTGAGTCTTTGAAAACTTGGCCAGTCCCGAGGACTTTAAAAGAGTTGCGCTCATTTCTTGGTTTCTCAGGCTATTATAGAAGGTTCATTGAGAATTATTCTAAAATAGTGAAACCTTTAATGGACATGACTGCTGGTTACCCTCCACCTACGAAACGTAAGGCAGTCAAGGTGGAAAGTCCTAACTACTTCAATCCGAAAGAACCTTTTGGCAGCCGTTGGACCAGTGATTGTCAAAATGCGTTCAATGCCATAATTGCTAAATTGACGTCAGCCCCTGTACTCGGGTTTGCAGACCCAAAGCTACCTTATGTTTTGCATACCGATGCAAGCACTACGGGTTTGGGTGCAGCCCTGTACCAAGAGCAAGAAGGTAGAATGCGGGTAATAGCCTTTGCCAGTCGTGGGTTAACAAAGAGTGAGTCTCGTTATCCTGCCCATAAATTGGAATTTCTCGCATTAAAATGGGCAGTCACTGACAAATTTAGTGACTATCTGTATGGAAACTCCTTTACTGTACTGACTGATAGTAACCCTTCAACGTATATATTAACGACTGCCAAATTGGATGCGACAAGCTACAGGTGGCTATCAGCTTTGTCAACATTCACCTTCAAACTTCAATATAGGGCAGGGAGACGCAATTTGGATGCAGACAGATTGTCTCGTCATCCCCATGGTAGACTGACTGATGATCTAGTCTCACAGAAAGAGCAGGAACAGACTTTGCTAAAAGTCACCTAGCAGAATTTGATGACCATGTCCCTGATGAAGTAGTCAGAGCCATATGTGAGAAACATCTAGTTTTCCAATATGTAAATGGGAACCAGCACGGTGTTCACATTCCATTAGTGCAATCTCTCGCTATGCACCCTGAAGCTATTCCTGAGAGTTTTGAGTCTGGAAGTTCATTGGGGGGTTAGAAATAGGTCCTACGTTGTCCACCGAAGAACTAAAAAAGAAGCAAAGAATCAACCCAACCATTTGAGAATTTATTATTCAGATGGAAACAGGACAGAACTCTCCTACAGCTTTGAGGAAGCAGCTACCTGAACTACCTCTCATGCTTCGAGAATGGAACAGGCTCGAGTTGAAGGATGGAATTCTCTACAGAAGAAGACAGGAGAGAGGAGAAACTCTACATCACTGGGTCTTACCAGAGGAACTTCGGACTATGTTCATGGATAGTTTGCACAATGAGATGGGTAATTTGGGAGTTGACCGGACCCTTGACCATGTAAGGTCCAGGTTTTACTGGCCTAAAATGGCAGTGGACATTAAGCAAAAGATCAAGACCTGTAGCCGTTGTGTCTGTAGAAAAGCACCACCGGACAAAGCTGCTCCTTTGATTAACATCAGAGCTAGTAGACACCTTGAATTGGTCTGTATGGATTTTTTGTCTCTGGAACCCGATAGAAGCAATGCAAAGGATATCTTAGTCATCACAGATTTTTTCACGAAGTACGCTGTGGCCATTCCCACACCAAACCAAAAGGCAAGAACAGTTGCCAAGTGTTTTTGGGAGAATTTTATTGTGCACTATGGATTCCCTGAAAAGCTACATAGTGATCAGGGCCCAGATTTTGAATCCAAAACAATCAAGAAGTTATGCGCAATGGCTGGAATTCATAAAGTCCGAACCACTCCTTATCACCCTAGGGTAAACCCAGTTGAGCATTTTAATAGAACCCTCTTGAGCATGCTGGGTACTCTCGAAGATCAGGATAAGGCATGATTTTGTTAAACCTCTTGTACACGCCTACAATTGTACAAAGCACGAGACCACTGGGTACACCCCATATGAAATGATGTTTGGAAGGCAACCTTGATTGCCCATAGATTTGTCATGACATGCCACTGAATAAAAGAGAACTCAGATCTCACTCTCAGTATGTACAATCCCTGAAAAAACATCTTAAAGAGAGTTACAAAGTAGCCTCTGAAAATGCTGCAAAAGCTGCAGAGAAGAACAAGCTTCGCTTTGACCGGCGTGTCACAGAATCAACGTTGGAGCCTGGAGACCAGGTGTTGGTCAGGAATGTACGACTCAGAGGGAAACATAAATTGGCAGACAAATGGGAGTCAGTTGTGTATGTTATTACTAGTCGTGCAGGAGATCTTCCTGTATATACAGTGAAGCCAGAAGGAAAAGATGGCCCTCTGCGCACATTGCATCGAGATCTCCTTTTACCGTGTGGTTTCTTGACATCAAATCTGAGGGAGGAACCTCACTTGAAGAGGCATCCTGTAACAAGTCAGACTTCAAAGGATAACAATGAACAGTGCTCCCCCCCTTTTTAAACATTTCAGTAAAGAAATAAGTGTATTCTTCATACCTGTCTGTGTCTGAGTCTGCTGGTAATAACTGCTCCTTCAGAGCCTAGCACTCTGGTCCCTGTAGGCCTTTATCTATTAGTTTCTTTGTAGAGACGGGTTACACAAAGGTCGTTTCGTCTTTATCTACCAAAGGCGAACCCTAGCTGGCCAGACATCTACTAACCCACCACAACTATATCACAGATATCAAAAAATTTATCTGAAACGATCTATGAGCTGTATCTTATCTAAATAATGCCGTGAGTGAGGGTTGAGGAAGTGCTTAAACTTAACAGGTTTTGAACGGGTGGAAATAAACAGTGTGTCCGAAATCACGCACTTGCACACTTTGAACACTATGTTTTAGTGCATAGTGCGTCCACGGCAGTGTGCCCAGATAGCACCATGGCATTGTTTCAAAGTTGAAATGTGGTTGAATGCATTGATCTGATATTGAATCAGTGACATTTCAATGTCATTAACACACATCATGCTATCTGGGGCACTACAGAAGGAAGTGCTCAGTGCGCACTAGGCACTACATTCCAGTGCACTCACGTAAGTGCGCGATTTCAGACACAACCACACAGTGCCTCTCAATGGACAAAAGTATTGGGACGTAACGCTGTTCAACTCTAAGGTCGAGCGTCCCAATACTTTTTTCTCCCTATCGTACAGGAAATAACGTCTCGTCTCGTTTTAGTCAACGAAAATGAACAGACATTTTAGCATAGTTTTTATTTTGTAAACCACATTTAGTCTCATTATTATTCGTCAACAGTATTACATGATATATTTGGTTATAGTTATCGTCACATGACCAGCATTTACGTTTCGTCTCGTCTCATTTTCATCACGTGATAAACGTACATTGACGACAATATTTTGTCATAATTTTCATTGACGAAAACAACACTAGTTACAATACTATATAAAATGATTTTTTTTTTTTTACAAAACATCTAACTTACTTTTTTATTGACCTTCTTTGATGACGTGATGAATGTACAGAAATAAAAACACGTTACTTTGACAACGATAAGTCTTTATATTATTCAATAAAAGGTTGTAGTTTATTTTTTTATTTTATTTATTCTTTTTTTATTCATTTATTTTGATTACCCTAAATCTACAAACAAAAATTGTTTTGATGCGCTGTTCATAAAAGAGTGCATCATACAGAATAATTTATGTACAAAAAATAAATTTTGTGTTGTTTTAAACTATTTTGTGCAAGTTGAAAAGTTGAGGTTTATCACTGTGTTATTTCTGTATCTAGAAAAAAGTTATCAAGTTATTATGAATTTATTATGTACATAGCCAAAAATTGGGGTCGTAAGGATTGTACTGTAAAAAATCTTGGAGTCATGATGGACTCAACTCTTTCTTTTGATTCCCATATTACACACATTACTAAAACAGCTTTTTTCCATTTCAAAAATATATCTAGACTACAGGCATTACTTACTTACAATTCTGCAGAGACTCTCATTCATGCCTTCCTAACCTCTCGGTTAGACTACTGTAATGCTCTGCTATTTGGGATATCAGCTAAGAAGTTAGGGCTTTCAGTGTGGCAGGTCCTAAATTATGGAATTCTATCCCTCTTGCACTTCGTCAACGCAGTGTTGAGTTTTCGACTTTCAAAACTCTACTTAAAACGTATCTCTTTTTACTGGCTTTCCATACATCACCCTGAGTCTCTCATTGGTGGAGAAGATCATCTTTCCCACATACATAAAAAAATTTTTGTTTGTTTTTATCTGTATCCAGTCTGAACTTGTATTATTGTTTTTCTGTGAGGCATGTTCTATATTGTATTCATAGTTTAATAATGATTTTACTTTGTAATCTTGTACGGTGTCCTTGGGTGACCTGAAAGACGCCTTAGAAATAAAATGTATTATTATTATTATTATTACTGATGTATAGTATATGAAAATTCTCCAAAAAAATTACACTACAGCATGTAAAAATACTAAGAGATACCCTGGTGGAATTGTTCTATTATAGGTCATAAAGGGTTAATCTTCTGTGTACCAACTAGTTAAACAAGTTAAAAATGAAACATGAAAAATCAGTTCGACTGGAAATATTCACTGGATACATTCTTAAATCCAGAGATGGGAAGTAACGAAGTACAAATACTTATTTACTGTACTTATGCCTACATCCACTCGCAGAAACCCTTCACAGACACCATGATGGCTCTGAATGAGAAGTTTGGACAGCTGCATCAGTTAGCCCTCAAAAAAATCGCTGCAGTGATGGACTCACCTGATGTTAGATGTGGAGATGCTGCTGCCTTGGAAAAGTTCTCTCTTCAGATCCAGTGATTGTTGGGGATGTTGAAGACACTGGGACCTGATGGTGAGGTGGAGCTGTAGTGCGGTTCTCACGTTGCACGCCTGCTCAGCAAGCTACCACCAGACCAGCGAGCCGACTTCCATAGATGTATGTTCAGTCAGTCTAAAAATAGGTACACGCTGAATGACCTGGCCCAGTGGCTAAAGCATGAAACCTGGTGTCAAGACTTCGATGGCCAGCTGTCCTCCAGAGGGATGAAAGACAAGCCCAACAGCTGGAAGTCTACCACCCGTTCAGGAAAGCCGTCAGTCACTGTGTTGCATGGAACAGACAGTACACTGAGAGAAGTCAAATCTACAAGTGACTCCCCAACCAAAGGCAAGCCAGCACCTTACTGTGCCTTCTGCTAGAACCGAGAGCATCATCTGAGTCAGTGTCCTGCCATCAGTAAACTCAGCAAAGATCAGCTAACTGAATGGATAAAGACCAAAAGGAGATGCTGGCGTTGCACCCGCTCACACCAGGCCGCACTATGTAACTTAAGGAAGGCCTGCAACCTGTGCCAAGGTCGCCATCTACAAGCCCTGCATGATGTCAACACAGGAAACCAGAGAGGCCGAACACAAACAAACAGCCGCATTGTCTCAGGATGGCGGCACAAGTTTGACTGAGGTTCTGTACCTTGATCGACTAGCAGACGGCAGCAGAGTGCTGCTGAAAGTTGTCCCAGTGTTCCTGCACCATGCTGGGCACACTTTGGATACCTACGCCGTACTGGACGATGGGTCAGAGAGAACGATGTTGCTGCCGACTACTGCTGACAAGCTGGGTCTCCTAGGAACTCCTGAAACCTTACCTCTACACACAATCAGGCAGGATATGCAAACCCTCCAAGGAGCCTGTGTATCCTTCACCATCGCACCTAAAGCAAGACCAAAGAAACAGTACCAAATCACCAATGCTTTCACTGCAGGTCACATTGATCTCGCCGGTCATACTTACCCTATAGAACTGCTCCAGAAGAAGTATAAGCACCTCTCAGGACTGCCTCTTCAGACCTTTAAGAAAGTTAAAACGCTCCTGCTCATAGGCAGTGACCACCCACACCTAGTCACTCCTATTCAACCTGTGCGACTGGGGCCTCCAGGTGGTCCAGCAGCAGTCCACACCAGGTTGGGCTGGGCCCTCCAGGGTCCCTCCAGTGTCATATGCCAGCTCACCAGCCCACAGCACTGTCTGTTATCTTCCGTTCCACTTCAGGTGAATGAGCTAATGAAACATGTTGAGAAACTGTGGTGATCCGCTCCAAGCAAGATAACCTAGCCCTCAACCTGCTTGAAGAGAAGACAACCCGCATAGATGTTGATGGCATACTGCGCTTTGCCACCCCTTTGTTGCGACACAAAGACATGCCCTGCCTTCGAGCCATGCCTGATGCTGTTCCGCCGAAGCTGAGGGGAGTTGTGAGAAGACTGCAAAGAGATCCTGAGAGGGCCAGAGTGCATCAAGCAGAGATTGAAAAGTTGATACAAGCTGGGTCTGTTGTCAAGCTGGACCCATCAGAAGTCACCGGGAGGGGGGGGGGGAGCATGGTATATCCCCCACCACCTCGTCAGCCACAATGACAAGCACCGACTTGTATTCAACTGCTCATTCCAGTATTGAGGTCAGAATCTCAATGAACACCTCTTACCTGGGCCCACCCTAGGAGCGTTGCTACTGGGAGTCCTTCTCAGATTCCGTGAGCATGAGGTGGCTGTGAGTGAAGACATAAAGAGCATGTTCCACCAAGTTTGTCTGCTCCTGAAGACCAATCTCTCCTGCGCTTTGTGTGGCGTGACCTGCAGCAACATGATCCCCCTGCAGTGTACGAATGGCAGGTACTGCCCTTTGGTACCACTTGTAGCCCATGTTGTGCTGTGTTTGCCTTGCAGTGCCACACAAGAGAAAGCAGCCAGCCAGGAGGTGAAGTGAGGAATTCTGTGGAGAGATGCTTCTATGTGGATAATTGTCTACAGTCTTCCAACCACCACAGCAGCGAGAGACCTCGTGAACAAATTAAGAGCCCTCCTGTCCTCCCTAGCTTCATGCTTTATCAGTGGGCCAGCAATGTACCTGAGGTAATCAATCACCTTCCCGAAGATCTTAGGTCCAACAACGCTGACCTCTGGCTTGCAAAAGATAAGACAGATAGTCCTGAGTCGACATTAGGCCTCAGCTGGCAATTTTCCAATCTGTTGGCTGGGAGGCAGCGTGTCGGTTCTCAGAGGACGTGTGCTGAATGCCGTCACAGGAAAGTGAAGCCTGCTGTTCCTAAAATGTCTGACCTACCTGTAGCCCAACTACGCATCTTTAAGGGGCCATTCACATATCGCGCCTAAAACATGTGGAAAACGCTAGGCGCGTCGCTTTCTCCTTCTTTCCAAAAAAGCGCTCGGGCGCTTGCTCTCTGGAAGTGTCTGTCGTTGCTAAGCAACCATCAGCCGCGCTCTCCATTAATTTCAGCAATGGATTTCCACCAACG
>JAOVYU010046926.1:0-10544 GCA_025674565.1 Synodontis membranacea
TATATATATATATTTTTTTATTTTGCAGTGTTGTTCAGAGTGGTATTAATTTTACTCAGTGATGGACCCAACATGGACATTGTTGATTATTTGGCTTATTAGGCTTATTATTTAAAAGGTGTTTTGTTCATGTTGCTGGTGCATTACTGCTGAGGTTGTGTTAACAGTTTGCTCATGTTAATTAACGTGTTGAATTTTAGTTATGGAAAACGTAAAGTGCAACATCCTCTGGGTCTCCAGATCTAAAAGGCAGTCAGGTATCTGCGCATCAAAGCAGAACAGACTAGTCTCCACATAAGCACATACTCTGTACTATAAAATTTGAAGCCTTGAGCTAGAAATTGCACAACTACTGCCGTGACGATAATGGCTTGGTTTGCATAACTCTTCCAGGCATGCATTCTTTGTCAGGACTTGCAGTGCCTTGTGAAACAAAACAAAAAAAAAAAAACTGCTTCTGAAACATCCAAAGGCTCAAATGGCAAGAACTTTTTAAAAGAACTTTAAAAAAAGAAGAAATCGATAAAGAATTCAAATGAGCATGCTTATATTTTTTATATAGATTCCTTCTTCCTCTTTTCTTTAAGTAGAAAAATGGTCAAACAATGAGGTGGACAAAACCAGGTGGTCAAAAGCCAGTGATGAAAACACATCCACCAGCCGTCTTCCTAAGAAAGGAAACCGGGACTAATCGGCACTACTAGCATTTTCTTGAGAGGTTTTAGACAGAAGTCATCAGGAGATGTATTACAGAGAGTTTTATATATAACCGCGGATAAATAAACAGTTTTGTTTATGCACACAGAGATTAAGGGATGAAAAGAGTCGGAGCGCGGTGCACGAAGAGTGAGACTGCTTGGTACCTTTCAGCCAAATCTAACGTCTAACATCCGACTGTGAAGAAGAACCGATTTTTCTCAAATCTACTTCGGAGACTTGTTGTGTCTCTGTCAAATCAACTCCGTACACTGACCTGAAGAAACACAATACTGTACAACACTCACTTGTTTTAGCTTGAAGTGTAGATAATCACAAAACTAACTCCATTGTGATGCATTACCATTATGAAAAAAAATACATTTCTATACAGTCGAATAAACAGATATGTGCTTCCAGCTACTTATATTCACACTCCCTCACTTTATCCGTGCTAAATAATAAGTCCGATCCTCCATTTTTCAAAATGTTGAGCTCTCACACTTGTTAGCCAGCTCCAGCAAACACTGATTCCACTACGTTCTGCTTCCTTGCCTTCTTATCTCCTTTGTTGTTCTTCTGGTGCTACCTTCTGGATTCATAATACCACTTGGAAGGCGCTCTCTAGAGGTTTGTTCATTCTGGGCCACTGTAGCGGCTCTGTAGAGGTGGACCCGCTCCTTATATCGATATTAATCTCTCATTCTAAGCTCATGAAAACACAACGATTCTTAGTTACAGGTAATTATACACTTACAGTAACACACTTAATAACACATTTTATTTCATTTCTGCTCATAGATCCCTCGAAATCCTACATACTGGACCTTTAAGTTTGTTTACGTAAAACAGATAGATAGATAGATAGATAGATAGATAGATAGAAAGCTTTTACAGAAAGTTCCACAGTGTGACTGGTTGAGACTGAACGAAATAGCTGAGGTTGAGGAGGCTGGATCAATTTACGTTCTGCACATGTGATTTTAGATAATAATTTCCTTTTCCAGCAGATTTTCCCCACAGTGCTTCCAGACACCTAGTCAGACGATTCATGTTTAATAGAAAAAAAAAAATCAACAACCAAAAAAAAAACCAAACAAACAAAACCTAGGCCACGCCCACGTCTCGTTCAAACCCAAATACTGTACAGCTACAGGTACAGACGTGGATCTTTGTAGCACTTAACAGGGACGAACATCATTTCTGTAAGTGATAACAACTTAAATGACTTTACATGGCACTACATTCTACATTTGTGCAAGTTTATGTTCCAGAAAGATTCCAGGTAAAGAAAAACTTATGCTTTTTATATACTGATCAACTGTTCAACATATACAGTAGTAAGGAATAACAAACGACAGATTCTACGCACAATTCTACGCAAAAACAATCCACACTGGGATGGTGAGATGCTGCAGGACGATGGTGAAGCTTACATTATTCTCCTATAACATCACAATCAAACAAAAAAGAGTTTTATTCCACTTATACCACAAAGATTTGCCAACAATTGCATTGTTTAATTTATTAATGAATGACACGCCACATGGTTTAACTGCTTATAGTGAAGATTTAATGTCTGAGAGACGAGTTAGTTCCTGTTCACACTTTATAGCCGCTTTAAACGGTCATTCTCTCACCCACTCTCTCTCTCTCTCTCTCTCTCTCTCTCTCTCTCTCTCTCTCTCTCAAGTCAAGTCCTAAAGACTTTCCTGTTCATGACTGTTATAAAACACTGCCACTCGAGACTCCTTCCATTAATGTTAAATAAACGTCTCCAAACAAAAAAGGTCACCATTTCAACAATTGTTATTTTTTTTGTTACAACTAACAAATCAGTTTGATTAGTTTTAATAATAATAATAATAATAATTAATATCTATATTAATAATAATAATAGTTATTATTGATTATTCAGAGCTTCCGCTGTACGAGTCCCTGTGTGTGAGCTGTTACTGTGAAAACAATACCACATTAGGATGAGAGCATTAAAACAAATCTGTTGTTCAAGTTACACCTGGAACGATTGTCCAAGCCCTGAACGCACACGTTCTGACCAATCAGATTGGAGAATTCAACCGCTCAAGTGGTCTAATGTATAAAATCAATGCCTAGACATGAGTGTGTTCTGGTCAAAGACAAAACCGATTAAATTAAAATCACATTTTCTTCCGATACATCCTGATAACTAACTCTTTAATAAAGACAGACTTTAATAAAAAATAATTACAATTAATTCCATTTTCACATCCAAAACCACCTGCAAATAAAATCAGGTCATGAGTAATTAGTGTGAGTTGATTTGCCTGAACCTCGCCCTGAATTTTACACTTTTAGATTTTATCCTGTATAGAGGCTGTTAATAATCCAGCTTGTATATTTGTTGAGATGTTTTTTTTTTTAATTCCTTCAGTTAATCGTCACATATTTAAAATCACATATTTGTTTGATCCTGCAATTGTCGATAGGGTGACATTTTCTATGAATACATTTTTATAAACGTTTCGTCACGTTTTACTAAATTAAACGTTTGTTTTCACTAACACGTTGCTGTGGTGTAAGAGGAATAAAACACTGTAACTCTGTCTCATTCTGGGCTATTCCTTACTCCACTTATCAATATGCAAAGATCTACTGTACTGTATATTTTTTTTCTTGCCTTTCAGTCATTTTCGTTCAAAAAAGCAGCTGTAAACAGGGACCAGCTGAGCGTGACTCATGCATCTGCTCATCACATCTAAAAGTAGCAGAATGAATTCAGGGGAGGCGATGCACTAACACACTAACACATTAACACACTAACACATTAACACAGTTCTCTGACTCACTGTACTTTGGAATAGTCTGGTCTGCACATCGGGCCGTCTCATAAGAGGAAATGAAATGTCCTTTACGGACCACTTTCTGTTGAATCTTTGTTAAACGTTTCCTGGTTTCAACAATGCTTTCTGGTGATCTTCTGTTGTCTACTAGATCTGGACTTCCCAGCATCAAATATCATTTGGAAATGTTAAAAGAGTAATCCGTATCCTCTCAAAACCTTGAAATGAAAATGAGGTTCCAGTTCATCAGAAGGTGTTCAGTAAGGTTGAGGTCAGGGCTCTGTGCAGTACACTTGAGTTCTTCCACTACAACCTTAACACACCACGTCTCCATGGAGCTGCTTTGTGCACAGGATCATTGTCATTGCAGGAACAGGTCTGGGTCTCTTAGTTCCAGTGAATTGAAATTGCAATTCTACAGCATACAAAAAGACATTCTATACAGTTACGTGCTTCCAACTTTGTGGCAACAGTTTTGGGAAGAAGCACATAAGGGTGTGATGGTCAGGTGTCCACATAATTTTGGCGATACAGGGTAGTAAAGTGCAGAACACATTAAAAATCCAAAACCAGAACAGTAAATTAAAAAGGATACACAACAACAAAACCAAATACAGAAAAAAAAAAAAAAAATCAGAAACAAGAACCAAAGGCAAGCGCAAAACAAAGAAGCAACCTCACAATGAGAATTTGCGTATCATCTGTTCAATCTATATGTGTTTTGAAATTAAAAAAGAGAAATGGAAAAAGTTTCTTTTTTTTCATTTCTTGTTTTGTTCCTGCAAAATCAACTTGGTTTTGTTTCATGTTAAAACAAGCCTTCAAATCCTGAATGATTTCACTGCTGTTTCTAGCAGGTTGCCATCTCCTCTTCTTCTGAGCAAAACAGACAAACCTCCAATATTTATAGACCTAAAATTCCGTTTGTATTATAAAACATCATTTTCACATTCTGGACTGATAGAGTTTTTTCATAAACGCATTGTCAACTCAATTAACAGGTAAATTCAGAAAACAAGCTGTTTTTCCGTTTTTCGTTTTCCTTTTATTGGGGTTTGAATGATACCCCGTTGATACACGGGTTAAAAACTCGACAGTAAATCAGAAACACAGGGATAATTCAGAAAACAAAACACCACAGTAAATATGAAAATGCAACAGATCAGAAAGGGGCGGTCCTCACTGAGCATCACATGCTCACTGCTGATTGGCCAAAGCGCATGTCAGTCTTATAGACGCTGGAAAACAATGAGCTTCAAGATGGTTACAGTATGAGAAAATAGGAGCCTAAATTAACCTAGTGATGTTTTTAATCATCAACCTTTCACAGCATTAATAAGAGCGCATGAACGCTGAAAACACACTTACTGTACAGGACGCTGAAGAACTTTTGCATTGTAGTAACGTAAGCAACTTCATATTAAATCATTGTTGATCGAGCAACTAAATTACAGACTGATGTGATTCTTTTTCCTTGTGGTAGTCATGTGATAGACCGCGTCCAATCATCATTGAGGATGTGATGATCGATAAGGACCGCCTCTTTGATTTTTGCCTTGCTGAACTTGCTGTTGTTTTTTTGTTTTGTTTTTGGATGTTTTTTTGTGTTGTTTTCGGTTTTGTTGTGGTGTTTTCTGATCGGCTTTGCCGTTTTAAGACGTGCTGTTAGGTTTTCGGTTTTGTTGTGGTGTTTTCTGATTTGCCGTTGCTTTTTTAAGATGTGCTGTTACGTTTTGGTTTTGATGTGGTGGTTTCTTACTTGCTTTTTTTTTTTTTCTATCACTGTGTATTTTGGTATTGTTCTGTAATTTGCTGTTGTATTTTTCGTTGCTTAAATGCGATTTGCATCTTTCTTTAGTTTTATGAGTTTGGATGTGAGACTGACCTCAAACAGATGGTGTTGGTATCAGCAGCACCTGCATGTGCTATATTGTTAAAATAATTCTCTAGACTAAGCACTAGGGTGGAGCGTTGGTGTGTTTCTCACTAGAGGAAGTGGTTAAAGCAACTTCCTTTAACT
This sequence comes from Synodontis membranacea, assembly GCA_025674565.1. Classification (NCBI taxonomy): domain Eukaryota; kingdom Metazoa; phylum Chordata; class Actinopteri; order Siluriformes; family Mochokidae; genus Synodontis; species Synodontis membranacea. The sequence continues at coordinate 5,539 of JAOVYU010046926.1, forward strand.
CAATTTTGAAAGCATCAGTAAAGTTTCCAACAGGAAGCAAGAAGAAAAAAAAAAACCTAAGCACTTCTGACGTGTTTGCATGAGCATATAAAACAAGAAAATTTTCTGTGAGTGCCACGGTGTCCTCGTTTCTGCTTCAATACAACAAATATATTCGGTTAATTGTTACATCTTGTATTTTCATCACCTAAACGCTGCATACTGTGCATTTCGGTAATTGTGTTGTGTAAGAGGGGCTGAAGTTTAGTCTGATATGCAGAACAAAGCTTTCTGTCTAAAGTCGGTTTTAGACTGTATGATTACAGCAGTGAGTTAAGTCCTGTGTTCTGTGTCCTACTTAAGAACCCTTTAGGAACTCTTTATGTCAATGCCAATCATTTTGTTGTAGTTTTTTTTTTTTTTTTGCTGGGAGAACCCTTAAAGGGTCTACTCAGAACCCTAAAGAATGGTTCCTCTTCTAGAAAAGGTTAATTAGAAAGCTAGAACCAATAAGCACCCAAAGAACCCTTAAACAACTCCTTACCTAAAACAGAAGCTCTTTGTTGCAGGGTTGGTTCTGAAATATTTAAGGGTCTATGAAGAACCTTAGAGCAAACAGTTTGACTTCAAGAAGGGTTGGTTTGCTGAGCTAGAACCATTAATCACCCAAAGCTGAATTTAGATTGAGCTTTTGTTTTTGGTAAACTCTGAAAGGGTCTACGCAGAACCATAAAATGAAGGCTATCCAGTCCAGATGGTTATACAATGATATTTGTCTGTGCTGAAAGTCTCACAATTTAATTCCGGCTTAACTAATGAGGGTCTACATAAAACAAGACTCATTTTCTCACCTACACAATGTTATCACTGTCTAGGCTAACACTGTGGTGCAATCATTTCCTCCAATCTGCTTCAGTGATATTCGTAGTTAAATTCGTTTCGGCTTGGGCAGGGCTTCCCCAACCGCCCCTTTTTTCTTCCGAAATGGACATTATGGACATGTCTTGACCATCCTACTTTTTTACATTCGAGATTTATAACTTAAGACTACTAAGACATTTCAACATTTATATGATGTCAAAAAATGTAAGTGTAACATAAAAGATTAAAACCACACTAGTAGGAAGGGTGGGCTCGTATTACTTTACACAGCTTGTCAAAAAAATAAATAAATCAGGAGGTGTATTTGAAAGGGCGTGTCTCATTTCGACATATAAGGAATGAATCTCTACGGGGGTCGGTCGTTTTAGGAAAATTATCCATGCTTTAGTAGTGTGATACGCCCCTACATAAAATAGATAGAACTGGTTTGTTCTTGACGCATGACTTTGCATGTGTGTGCAGAAGCAGCGGCGACACTAGTGACATTGTTGATATACTCGCCTGCTTACTTCATGTACATCTACAGGACTAAATGCTACGTTTACGAGGTGGGACATAAGAGTCGAAACATTAAACAATGTTAAACACACGGAAGAAGTCTCTCTGTCTTTTGTACAGCTTTCCGCCGTCATTGTGACTGTTGTCATGATCTACGTCTTAAATCGAAACCTCCGACCTTCAAAATTATTTACTAGTCTAGAAAATCCAGAAGGCTGGCACACGAAACACTAGCTAATAAGTGTAATAGGAAACCTTGTTATTGTGTATACTCAGTAATGCTGTAGAAAAGTACAGAGGTATGGAATTTCAGACATAGCGCTAATTTGCTTAGTAATGATGGATGAAGAAATTCGTCCATTTTTGCTGTTCGGTTCTAACGCTAGTGTCAGGATAGTGAAAAAAAAAAAAATAGTATGCAAGTTTGAAAGTGTCTTCCAGTAAAATTTCAAAATAAAAGTACACAAAATCTGTTTTCATATTTATAACGAAATGTCTAGTATTACAGTAACTTACTGTATTGTGTTAATAAAGAGAGAGAGATGACTTTCTCTTACAATTCTTTTTGTAAATCGAGTGATCCCGTGTAGGGTTGTGACCTCTCGTTTGGGAACCCCGGAGCTACAGCATGCACTCGTAATAGGGACATCTTATCATCATCTTTCAGCTCTGCAGCCTGAGTGACTTCACAAGATGAAACGTCTAGAACATTTGGATTGGATTTTGGACTGCAGAGATCACTCAGCACACTATAATCTAGAGCCATGGCTTCAGACGACTGATGGAGCGGATAATATTTGAGTAATTGTACTGTACTAAAGCATTATAGAACTTTAAAGTTTTATTGCATTACAATGCTCAATGCTCTTTTTCTCTTTACGCTGTACACGCTCCAATGCATTTTTATTTACATTTCAGTTTCAAGCATATGATCAAATTAAAAATCAGTGTAAAATAAATAAATAAATAAATCAAGGATCATGAAAATTCATCATCTAAAGTGACTTTCTAACGCTGAATAATGTTAGTGCTTTGGCTATATGGATGTTTGTCTTGCCTATTTTTTTTTTACTTTCAACTGAGTGAATTTGTTTAGCTAGCTTTCAGTTTATTTGAGTAAGGTTTTTGACACTTGACTCAGTTTATCTAAAATAATTTCTCAGTACGTTTTCCACCCTTGTTTATGAGACAGTGAAGTGTGCCTGGTGGTCCATTCCAGCATCAGATCAGAATCATGGCGCCTGCATTAGTGTTGTGGTTTCAGCTCAGAGCTACTGCGGTAGGTGATGAGCAGATGGTTAGCGGTGGTGTGGAAGAACTCTCATTTCGAAAGTGCCCTACAGCTGATGTATTCAGATACCCTTGCACCACACCCCGAAATGGGCCAGCGTGAATACTCTGCTACAGCCACGCTCTGCCACAGACTCACAGGAAATGAAGCAATCTAACTAGTAAATGCACAAAACCATCTGATCTACACAGTACAAAGCGAGCAGACTCTGAGCAGACAGCAGCGTAAACATCAGCTTCTGATATGCATCATCAAATCATTTCAAATTTTAGGTTTGAGAAGCCATTAATAGTCTATGTAGAACCTACAATGAAGGGTTCTCTTTTAGATAAGATTATTTAGTGAGCTAGAGCATTTAAAAATCCAACTATCCCTTTAGGAACTAGTTTTTTCTAACAGTGAAACCACTTGTAGGGTTGTTGTTATTGGGGGAACCCTTAAAGGTTATATGTAGAACTGTAAAACAAAGGGGATACTGTAGACTTTTAGAAAAGAACCAGAAACATTACATATTCAAAGAACCATTTAGCAACCCCTTTTCTAAAAATACATTTTTGGAAGGGTTATTATTGTTGGGGAAACCCTGAAAAGTTATATATAGAATTCCACAACAAAAGATTTGCTTTCTAGTAATTTTTTTTTTTTTGGTATTCTTTTTTTTTGGTCCTCAGATGGTTCTTGCAGAACCATACACGACAAAGTTTCTTTGTTGGAAAAGTTCTTTGAGAGATAAAATCACTAACAGATCAGGGAATCTTTTACTAACTCTTCTCTAACAGGGAATTCCTTCTTTGTAGGGTTGTTGTTGGGGGGAACCGTTAAATGGTCCTCCAACACTGGGCCTCACTTTTATAAAAGGTTATTAAGAGAGCCAGGACCATCACTTATAAAAGATAAAATCTTTATTGTATGTTTGTTGTTGGAGGAAACTCGTAAAGAGTCTATGTAGAAAATGACAAAAAAAAAAAAAGGTTTTGCTTTTGGAAAAGGTTCCTTTAAGAGCTAGAGAAAAATTAACTGTACTGGACCTCTTTTTTATTGTTGTTGTATAATAGTTTAACCAACAGTAATAACAACACTACTACAAAGGGTTTCTCTTATAGAAAACATTGTTTAGAGAGCTAGAGCCATTAAAAAAAAGAATACTAAAAGAATCCTTCAGGAACCCTTTATAGATTGGACATATTAATGACGTGAAACATACCAGATTGTTTTAGTAACACTGTTTTTTTTTTGTACTTGCATGCGTACATTAATAATTGCAGATGATCCGTAATTTACATGCAGACACGCCCACAAAACTCTATAGAAGGCAAAGCTCACAGAGTTGAAGATGACCACAGCCACATCCTACCACTTGATCCTTTAATAGGGCGCCATTACTTTTGTCCTACTTGAATATCTAGAATTATTTATCACTGCCAGGTTTCCCCGACGGCAGCAACACAGCAATTACTTTCAATACAGTTACTTAAAACAATAGCTTTTCATCAGTACAGTAAATCGGGTTCCGGATGGCAGACGGGGTTCTGCTTCAAACTCCAAGGCCATTCGGAACATTCTGATCATCTCATCTTCAGCTGAAGTATGCCAGGAATGTTTCCGTCTTACGGTCAAGCCTTAAGACATGCTAACACGTAGGTTTTGTGTTTCCTAATACTGGTGTGAACTCTGCACTGAAGCCATGCTGGGTGTGGTGGCAAAAGAGAACTGTTTGTTGTTCTTGTTTAATGATAGTGATAACGCATTGTGAACTGCCAAGCTCTGGTGAGAGCTCCAACATGGTTTACCCAACATTATTACTAGTTATTATTGTTTGTTACTTATGGGATAGTTATGATTAAAATTCGGTCCCTCTCATAGTCACATGACCTGCAGTTTTGCCGTAAAACCCTTGTGTCTGTTTAACGTGGATTATTGTCAGACTCTTGTGCTCCGCTTTCTCACACAGCAGATCCCAGATCAGTTATTACAATTATAACCCAATAAACACTGCACAACTACACACACTCAGCAGATCCCAGACCAGTTATTAAAATAACAACTTTATATACACTGCACAACTATACACACACACACACACCCTAATAAAAATTTCTATGCACATACAACAGTTCTCAGACCAGTTATTAGATCTCTCTCTCTCTCTCTCTCTCTCTCTCTCTCTCTCTCACACACACACACACACACCTGTGTATACACTTAGCAGATCCTAAATCAGTTATTATAATATGAAATGCATGCTGTATCTGTTTTGCGTGTTTGTGTGCATATGTGTGTGTGTGTGTGTGTGTGTGTGTGTGTGTGTTTGTGTTTATACCCTTATGAGGTAAAAATCTGGCAATTTTCTCCATCC
>JAOVYU010047054.1:0-10538 GCA_025674565.1 Synodontis membranacea
ATCGATTATGAAATTCGTTGCCAACTATTTTAGTAATCGATTTTTATCGATTTTATCGATTAGTTGTTGCAGCCCTACTTTGGATTCATGGAGTGTTTCCTCTTCTCCACCACCTTTCCACCTATTTTCTGGGGGCCTTTCTGGAAGTGACCTTGGAGCCAGTGGTGGGATTAATCCCCAAAAAACATCTGCAAAGTTGAAAGTAAAGATTAAAAGTAGTATGCCAACTTCACAATCCATCTGCCAGTTTCCTATCCTTTATCATCTTGGAGCAGTACCTATGTGCATTTTCTCTCTCAACTATTCCGTTTTTCTGCTAGCCAAATTAATTTTGTTAAGTAATAAATTATACTCCTGAATGTCAAACTATAGCTGACATGTCATTTAAATCTTTAAATTTAAATCTAATTTTAGTTATTTGTTGTTAATTCTGTTGATATTATATGTTTGTGTAATGATTTACCTCTGGATGAATTCTAGGGTGCAGACAGCCTCACTTTGGTATTCAAGGTTAAAAATGTTATGCAAAGATAGCTGCCGGACCTGCCACAAAGTTTTGATGTGGAGGTATGACCACCTGGCCCACTATGCTTAACATCCACTTCCCTGATGACAATATCTCACCTAAAATTAATGAATATATACACAGTATATACACACACACACACACACACACACACACAAGCAAATAAGACAGAAGGTACATTGCAGACTAATGTATCACAGTATATAAATGAACATTTATATATAATTTATATATAATATTATTGTACCTTGAAGAATCAGGCTTGGCGATTCTGGCAAACACACTTCCACATCTGCAGGTGAGGCTGATGCCTGAAGTATGAATTGTACAGGTTGATATTAATGTCAGGGTGGGCAGTCCAAGCACCCTCATCTGGCACACCACTGTCACACTCATCATTCAAAGAGTTGTCAAGACTTTGAGTGACCCTAACAGTTTCAGACTGGTTAACCAGCACTGAATCATGCAAAGCTTCAAATGAGTGTTTTTTGTGTGTTCTGGATAAATGAGATGCAAATGTAGTTTTTAGGTTTTGTTATATCCCTTGAAAGTACAAGCGATTTCTCTTCCCGCTTCTAAATGGCCCTTCAAGTGAGAAATGAAATCTTTCAAATCATCAAACTGACAACTCTCAATGTGGCAAATTAATACAAAGATGTTTGATTCAGCCCTTTTGCTAGATAGCTGATATTTCCTGTGATTTCTGTACAAATGGGACCTAAATGAGGCAAACTTTCTAAATACATGTGGACATTCCAGAACAGCACAGATGAAAGATTGATTTGGTGCATTTTTGTGTACAGTAGTTTCATATGCTGAGTGAAGGCTAATATGGTATTACAGTATACTCATAGTTACACAACTTGCTGCAGATGTACATCACTGATATCAGCTGCTCTACAAAGCTCGGTGTCTACCTATATAGTACTGACTAATAAACACTTAGCAGTTACAGCTATACCTAACTCATGGTGAGTTTATTTTATAATGGATTTACTAGGCAGCAGTCTAATCCAGTGACAGTTTAACTGTAAAGCATGCTATAGGTTTAAGCCAACACAGCCCATAATAAAACAATTAAAAAGATGTGTGTTTTACTTAATGTATTACTGAATTGATTTTCGAATGCCAAAATAGCCTACTATTTTACTTATTGCAAGGCCAAAGTTAACCAAACCAAAAACCCAATTAAAAACACCACCAGTGTAACTATACATATAAACAGTTACTTGATTATACAGCGCTCCCTCCCCCTTCCGCATAACTCACACACACACACACGCTCACGGATTGAAATAAGCAGATGCTGTCGTACCAAAGTATCTGCAAAGGTGTGACTAATACCTTACTCTTCTTTCACAACCAGCCAATTAAATGAACCTAGAAATTTTCCAGCTCTGGGGAGAGGTGAGGCACGATTAGGATGAACACATGCTAGGCGGAGTATCGGTTCATATCAAAAATCGGTATTCATTTTTCTTAAAATGTGTTTTTTCCTTACACCGTAATTCCAATTTTAATAGCCTAAATAACATTCAAAACGTAACGTAGCAGCAATTATTTAATGGGGGAACATTCTTATTGGTACACCATGAGCATATAGGAATGGCATACTTGCATTAAAGTTAGTAAGTGGTGAAAGTGAATAGAAAAGCCATAGAAGATGACAAAAACTCTCATCAAATCATGGAGTCTTACTTATTGTCTGGTACTATTTTGGCTTTAAAAGTTTAAATGTGCATCAGATAACTAGTTTCTCTAAATAACATCGAATTATTATTACTGAACTTAAAGCTTTACAATAATATTATTAGAACTACACATTATTATTATTTCCACTATTATTATTATTATTATTATTATTATTATTATTTGTTACTTTTTCTTTTATATAACCTAGTAAAGTAAAAGTTATTCCAGTGGACAAAGATTGGTTACTTTATCAGTGTAATTTGTTAAAAATGTTTACTATTTATTCTTTTCCTAAGGCTTGATCAATGCATTTCAACATTTGACCAGTACTTCTAGATATTTTATTAAGGCTGAGTGCCTCTTGAGATGCCTGAAATTGTGCTTTAAGTTGTTTGCAAAATTTATTCAGTAGTTAGCTTCTATCTTTGATCATCATATAATTCAATTTATTTTCTTAACCAGTATCAGTTGCCTGAAAATTATTATATTAGGAGATTATACAACCTGTAATACTTGTGTATATGTTATTTATTTACTTATTTATTCATTTTCTTATTTTTCTTATTATTCAATTAATTGTTTTACAAGACATATTTCTTACGACTATAAATGTTATTTCTAATTAATCTAATGCAATATTTGAAGTGGAAATATGGTCAATACTCACTAATATTTTAGGAATAAACCATCCTAATTTTAAAATATTGTGATATAGACATTTAGTTATACTGTCCAATTTTAGATAAACACAAGTAAAACAGGCTATAATATCCACTTAACATAGGCATTTTCTTGCCTTTCACTTTCACCTACCTACTTAATTGCTATTCAGTTCTTTAAGTATCAAATTGAACTAATTACCTCATTAGGATTTCTCTAAATACCCCTAACTTTCATGTTGAGTGTTTGGCCATGCATTCACTGGTTCAGGACATTGGGTCTTAGGCGGCTGCCAGGGTATAACTCTGTCAACCCGCTGGTTCTGACCAGTAGGTTGTGGCCGCTGTCCTCTATAATTACTAGGGATTTCCCAAGGATTAATGGGGCATTTTCTCTTTATATGTCCATACTCTCCGCACCCCCAGCACATACCACTCAGTCTTGGCTGGGAAGGTTTACCTCTTCCTTGCAGTTGCAAACTTCCTCTCCCTCTTCTAACCTCTTCTGTTTGCCCTTACTTAACTGGAGCAATTGGGCCAGTCCAGGGTGTTTGAGTAGATCGAGAGATCATTATTTTACTCTCAGAAGTTATCCGCTCAAGTCCTTGTGACTGTACTTCAGCATTACATGTTATTTGTAAAGGTGTTTCTGCCATGTTTGAACACTTCCTTGTACCTCTTTTGATTTTTAACAATTCTATTGTTTATACTTCAATATCAGAGTATCTCTATAATATGATTTGACCTTTTTTTTTTCTTTTTCTAATTTTATTCCTGCTTTATGAATTTATATTCCAATTTCCACTAATATAAACCCAAATAGCCTCACTTAAATTACCAAATTCCTATTATTTGGTACCTTATTTTCCCTAAATGCTTTTAACCTAACTTTATTTTTACTTTCTTAAATTATTTTCTTTTTATTAAAGCCAATTCCTCAATTTGTAGTTACTGCTATATATAACTAATATAACTAATTTATGCACTTTATCTGCTTGCTTGATTACTTTGTCCCTATTTTATTTGATATACAACTGCCAAGACCTTACGCCAACTTGAATCCCTCACCAGGTTATCAACCAAACAGTTTGTAATCAAACAAAATAATCAAGATCTAAATATATATAACAATAGAATACTTATCTATTACTTGGGAGAGAAAACATAAAAGCACATAAATACCTGTCATCACATTTATGGAGAAACCCACTTTATATAATCAAACAATAATACAGTATGGAAACGTCCCAATCCGCACTGCACCTAAAATTAAAAATAAATCAATGAAACAGAAATTAATTAACCAACATATATGTCGACAGCATGAACTTATGCATAATATAATCCTACTAAAGGAAGAGAGAAAGAATCGGGGGAGGATGGAAAAGATAGGGTAGGTGAGAAAGACAGAGTGGAGTCAGGGGAGTAAGGGGAGGGGTGAGAAAACAAATGGCTGCTGCACAGGCGCAGACAGCTTACCCCCAGCGTGCACAATTCAAACACAGACCACGCTTACAGAAAGACAACACCGCAGCCGGCTCATCCACACACACACATAGACATGGACGCACATAGACTGGCCAAAGATTTAAATCACACCCACAGGTGGAAACGCATGCGAATTTTACACGAAGGTCCACAGAACCTCTCACACAGCACATACCCACACAACAGTCACCACTCAGTGTCACATACACACAACACTAAAATATTTCTCACAACAACACTTGAAATGGTATACCATTCACACTCACTTAAACTTACACAAACACACCTCAAGAGTCAACCAGCCACTCAATCACCAGCTAATTTTCTCACACTCAATACTCACACACCCTCCACACTTTAAACACACAAACATCTATTAACCCACTTAACTATTGAGCATACTCAGTTCTTAATTTTAACTATTTAAAAACCCACAGCATGCTTTTTGGATTCCCCATGCAATGGTGCTCTTGTAAATTAATTTGTTCAAATACCAATTTCCCCAAAAATATCTAATTTGCCTCTACACACTAGGTCAGACCCTTCACAGTGCAAAACTTCTTAAACTATAAGCAAAACGCTATTTTAGGTTGCGGCCGCGTTTTGCACAGCGATGAGGACTTCCCCAGGTATAGTTAAGCTTTTTATCTTATCCCCTACTCTGTACTAACCTATCACCGAAAATAATTTTATTCTATCACCCCAAAATAATTCATTCCTTTCACAGGAGATGCATGAAGTATGTCTATTGTACAGGGTAATTGCTGGGGTCGCTTAGTGCTAACTCCCACACAGGGCGCACAATTCAAACAACCCCCACCACACAATCACCCCAAACCGTTGCCGTCTCACACACACGCTCCTGGGCTCATATGCATACCTTGAGATCACACCTAGACCAGACCAATCACTCTGATCTCAATCCACACACTCAGAGATATATCTAATCTCTCGCGAAGTATGCAGAGTGCAATCCCAACCAAACGTCATGCATTGTGATCAATTGATCATTTCGGAGGTGATACACATTTCCTTTATTTTCTTCAAAATAAAAACTCAATTCTCCAAATTCTTATGGAGCGTCCGGACATTTCAACATTTGTACATGGCTCTTTCTTACTACCACAGAACTCCAGCCTTCTCTATTTCATTGGAATGCGCCGTTCCATTACTCAAGAGAGCTCTACCTTTTCTTGGGAAAGTATCTTACAGAAACAAACCTTTTCCCCAAGAAATTTATTTACAAAAACCAAATCCCTTTGAGGAAATATTTACAGAAACGAAAAGCATCCCCAAAAAGGCGTATGTACAACGAGCTCCCATCCTTAGGAAAAAGTTCTGTTTTCTCTGAAAGAAAACTTTTTCTTAAAAATGTATGCCATATCCAGACCTTCAGAGCTCCCCTTCCCTTCCCCAGGAAATATTTACAGAAATAAAAAGCTTCCTGGTGGTCATATGTACAAAAAACCAAATCCCCTTTTCTATTTTACAGAAATCAAATCATCCTTATGTACAAAAACAACAAATGTTCTGTGCAGAGCCTTTAAACTTAAACATAAATGCATATATATATACTATTTACAAACTTATTTACAACTAGGTTTTTTTTTTTTCAACTCCGCCGAACAATGGAGACCGGCAATTTTCTGCTCTCCCTCTTTTTTTTTTTTTTTTTTTAAAGTTCGAACAGGGAAGCCCTCAGCTGGACTATACACGAGACAAGATCCAAACCCACATAAAATAATTAAACTAGAAGCCAAACGCTTACCTGGTATATCGGCCGTTTTTGTATGGGATGGGATCCAGATCCCTACAAGCCCAGTTCAGACTTTTTAGCCTGTCCTGCCGGGGTCGCCAAATGTCGTGGATTTTTTTCGACAATTCTCAGAAAAAGAGTCAGCAAAGGAGTCGGGACTTCAATGCTCGATGAAGTTGAGAAAATCGTTCGTTTATTTGCCAGCAAACAACAGAACGGGATCCAGACCACTCTTTCCCCCCGATCTCCGTTGTTCGAGAGTATTTATTCACTCCGTGTAACAGGATATGACGTCATCAAATCATCGTCACGTCATTATCAAAACCAACCACATGATGGCAGTATGGTTCCACATGACATCGGATTTTCAACTAGAATGCTACATAGCTTACATAGTATTTTTTGATTATACATATAACTAAAGGATTATATAGAAACTTAAACAACACTTATGCAGACAATACAAACGATTATAAAAATAAATGTATTATACAAAATGATTAAGTAAAACGCAATTAATAATCAGTTTGTTCTTTTCTAACTTCCTAAATCCCATTCTTGGGGTGACCTTTATGACTTCTGGTGGTTTAACAGAGTGTTCATTTAACAAACTATATGATTAGAACATTCATTTAATTTTCATAAGTTTATTTATAACTTTTAGTACTATTTTGCACTTTAGCCAATTGTATGAGACTGAGTTTATTCTTTTTAAAGAATTTTCCCTATTCGCATAGATGTATTAAAGAATTTTCTCATGCTGCAATTTCACTAATTTTGTAATTTCAGTAGCTATTGTATTTTCACAACAAACCCAGAACTAGCGAAGTATTTCACTAATTTTCACTTTACCAACTCTAAGTTTATTTTCTTCTCTTTTACTATTTTGGCTTGTGAAAGAAATTAACTTCTCTGTTTTCCAGCAAAGTTACCAGGTTTTTTCCAAAGTAATTAAAGGACCATCTGGTCAGCTCGTGGCCCTCCCTAACGTCAAAAGATCACCAACCAAGCTTCCCTGATCAGACATTCAGGTGTCTGATCAGGGGGGCAATATAACCAGAGATAACACCTCTGTTTCTCTTTTAGTGTGGGTTTCGGCCATATCCTGAGCACTTATATAACCACCTTTAGGGCACTAAGGGAGATAGGGCATTGTTTTCCCACATTCCTGAGGGTTCTCCTTCTACTCCCAGGACATGTGGCTTATCTCTAGCCCCACAAAGATCATCAGTATGCCTTGCACTTCAAAGCATAGATGAGATTACATACACACATGGTTTAAAATACAATGGTATCAGAGACGTAGTAAGCTTAGAAGGAGGGTTCTTTTTTTTTCTTATTTTTAACCACTACAATCCCCCCCGATCTGAATTGTTAATTCAGACAACCAACCCTTAAACATAAAATAATACTTAAAAATACCCTGATCACATAGATACATACACTTGAATATAATCCTCTTTCAAAAAAGCAATGTATCCACGTTTCTGGCAAAAATAGTGTCCATGAATTGATGGAAAATCCTGAAGAATCCAACATGTAAAACTCAGAAGTCTTCGGGTTTCCAAAAAAAAAAGGAAAAAAAAAAAAAACTCAGATGAAATCTTCTGCCTTTTGTACTTTTACAGTACGTGGAAAGGCTTTCCGGGGACAGGAGAAGTTACCAGCACTGCACTGTCCCCCCCCCCCCGATGAGACTTCTTCAGGCGTCGATACTTTACATTCTTTAAACAATTCAGGCATTTTTATACAGTATTAAACAATTATCACATAACACACACACATACATAATACATAAGCTATAACATTGAGTATACATTTCAAAGCAATATCTAACTATGACCACAAGGATAATCAACTCATCCTCCTGGACATGGGCGAAAACTCTTAATCTGAATAGAGAAAAATTCCCATGTTACCTGCGTTCACAACACACGATAGTGCACTCAGCACCCAGAATTCAGCAGTGACAACCTTTGGTCTTACAATTCTTCATTTATCCATGAGTAAAATAAATCCCCATACTACTGGATAACAAAACAAATCATTCAATAAAATGAAAACCAATTAATAACCTTGTCACTATTCTTTACCCATAGTTGCAATACTACGTTTAAGCACTTCTGCTTTAATCAGTGGGAGCATGGCATCAGCCTCAGATTGGTCAACATCTTTATAAGGTCTCATCAACATTACCTGTCCTGCTACAGTTTTGGCTATAAAAGTCCTAATCATGGGCACCGCACAACATCCTATTAGTACAAAAATCAGACAACCCGCTAGGACTATAAGTCCTGCTCTAGTGATCATACCTGCCCAGTAGCCAAGCCTAAATTCAAACCAGTCCCACATATGCTTATCTCTCCCTGCGTTTGTATGTACTTCACTTTTAGGAACTCTTAACCTCTTCATAGCTTCAGTGAAGGTTCCACTAGGTGCTGTATTATTAAGTATAAAAGTACAGCATTGACTACCAAACATAACACACACAACTCCTCGTTCTGCTAACAACCAATCTAATGCCTGTCTATTTTGCCAAGTCATTTGACTAGTTGCTGCTAACTGCTCACCCAATGCCGTGAACGCTGCATCTGTATAATTAATGAATCTTTGTTGGTTAAAATAAATGTAATTTATCCATTCTACGTTTTTATTTATTGTTGGCCATAAAAAGATAGACTCAAAGCCAGCTGCAATTTCACTTCTAGCCTTGAACAACTCTGGTATACCTCTAGGCTGTCCAATGGCATCTAAAGTAACAGCTGGGTCTGGTTTGTAATCTCTCCTGCGTCTGTCTTTTCCCTCACTTAGTGTTTTCAGCTCACCTTGCCATTTAATTATTGCCACTTCCTGTACTGCTTTAACTCTAGCACATACCCCTGTCCATCTAGCTGGTAGAGTCATCCTAAGTACTTCTTCCTTACACAACCAAAAGAAATCTGCTACTCCGTCCTGCTTCTGATAAAGATCTAATCTAGGGAGGGCTAGGGTCCTATTCTCACATCCCTCCCACATTGTCGTGATTACTGACAAATTGGATACAGAACCTGCTGCTTGCCATGATTTTCTACTTGGAGTATCAGCATTCCAGGAATCATCTTTATCCATATGCCAAGTTACATCACACCTTCCTGGAAATTTTCCCAAAGGTACATCACCTTTAGTTTTATTAAAACATTCGTACGAAGCATTCCAATCAATCCTGAAGATAGCTGGAATCTCTCTACGGTTATCTACCACAGTAACATTAATCTTCGTACATAGTTCTTCTCCTATCCCAGATTTCAATCTATTTGCATAATACTTATTATCTTTCCCCGCTGCACCTATATAACCTAAGCACTCTGCTAAACAAAGTGGTTGACTCTGTCGCGGCAAATGACATGCTGTACGATAAGATTCAGCACACTCCACATAAGTGTACGGATTGGGAACTATGGTTACTGCAGCCATTGGGGATGGCGAACAAACTAAACATTCTGACAAGTTCAAATCTTCTGCCGTATAATGTGGCCACTGAAACCACTTATTATCTAGGGCTTTTCTCCACTGTCTTCTCTTTTGTAACTCCGCTCTGAATTGTACACTTCTTTCTTTCCTGTCTCCTAACCTTCCCTCTGACATCAGTGTTCTTGCCCTGTTAATATTAATTTCTTTTCCTGAATCCAACTGTATACATTTAACCTTTGTGCATCTTAAATTTAGTCTCACTATACCAATAGTACTACACTGATCAGCAACTGTCCATCCTTGAAACACTACTCCCTTAATTAAATTACCTACTATTCCTGGACCACCACTCATTTCCTTAATAAACTCCAGGAATAGTCCATCTCCTTCAGAGATTACTCCTTTATTAACTCCAAGCAGTGATAATGCTACTGCACACTCAAGCAGTGAACTATTACTCTCCTGTTTGATTCCACTATCACATTTCTTGGAGGATGCTGGGAGATAAGATGACACTCGTTGAAAATGTCGTTCTTTAGTTGTCATCTTCTGGTCTAGGTGTGTCAGGCTTAGGAACAGTCCTATTAACATTAGACTCATCAGCATTACCGACTTTAGAACAAACCATCCTATCTTCCACCTTGTCAACTTCACTTTGGCCATCTCTACCTCCAGCCCTATTAGGGCCATCAGACGGGTCCAAGACTCTATGCCTGGCCTCTTCTTCCCGTGATCCTCCCTCGTCAGGCTTCTGTGAACAGACAACCTTTTTACCTGACTGGCCACATTCTTTATCCATGCTTTCTGAGCCTTCCGCGGGCTTCTCTCCTTCATCGGTTCCATCTCCAGTCCTGGTTTTCCTTCCTCCACCTTCATCATCTTTCTTTCCTCTTTCCGCTTCTGATGAGCCTCCGTCCTTTTCCTGTGTCTGACAAACAGCTCTAGACACTCTAGTACAGTGAGTGAG
>JAOVYU010047065.1:0-10538 GCA_025674565.1 Synodontis membranacea
TATATATATATACACGTTCATTTATACGGTCGGTACTTGGTTGAGGCTTCTTTACCACAAATTACTGCATCAATGTGGCGTGGCATGGAGGCGATCAGCTTGTGGCACTGTGGAGGTGTTATTGTAGCCTTCAGCTCATCTGGGTTTCTGGGTCAGTTTCTCACCTTTGTCCAGACAATACCTTGTAGATTCTCTATCAAGGGTAACACATTAATATCATGGTCAGCAAACCATTTGGTAGTAGTTTTAGGACCAACAGCAGCAGATGACATGGCACAACAAATCATCACAGACTGCAGAAACATCATGCTGGACTTCAAGCACCTTGGAGTCTATGGCTCTCCGCTCTTCCTCCAGACTTTAGGACCTTGATTTCCAAATGAAATGCAAATTTAATTTTCATCAGAAAAGAGAACTTTGGACCACTTTTGGAGTTTGTTTTTCCTTAGCTCAAGTAAGACGCTTCTGACATTGTCTCAGAAGCAGTTTGATATTAGGAATGTGACCGTTCTAGCTCCTTTCCTGAAGAAGTCTGTGTGTGGTGACTCTTGATGCACTTACACCAGCTTCAGTCCACTCCTTGTGAAGCCCTCCCAAGTTCTTGAATCGACCTTTCTTGACAATCCTCTCAAGGCTGCGGTCACCCCTGTTGCTTGTGCACTTTTTCCTAAAACATTTTTCCCCTTCCAGTCAACTTTCCATTAATATGCTTCGATACAGCACTCTGGAAACAGCCAGCGTTTTCAGCAGTGACCTTTTGCTGCTTGATTGTGGTTTTTTTTGTACTGAACTAGACGGAGAGATACACGGTATTTATACTGTTTGAATATAAATTTACTCAAACTTTAAAAATTCTAATAATTTGCGATGGTGGTGTTACATTTTTTTTTTAGCTGTAGGCCAAAATGATCAAAATGAAAACAGAGAAATGCTTGACATGTTTAGTTTATATGTACTGGGTTTAGAATATATTACATTTTCACCTTCTTAAATAACTGATGGAAAATATTGCACTTTTTCATGATATTAATTTTTTTCATGGTAGAATTAAGATCAATCCCAGCATGGAAGGAATGATCAAGACAAATGTATTTGAATACTGATCAGTATATACAATTTTGGTTTGAATTATTTTAGGTATCAAATCCAGAGATATCTGACAATAAAATTCTATTAATAATATTGTTTTACTTAAAGTAAGTTTTCATTTACATGAAATATTTTCCCATTAGAGTAAAGGTTTTCAAGAGACCAGGTACATATCTACAGTTTTTTTTTCAGTGTGTATTTTATTGAATTGTATTTTATTAGAATAATTAGGTTCTATTAAGGGCAGATCTCCAGTACCTTGCCTAAATATTCACACCCTTGCAAAACTCAAATATATTTTTATATTGATCTTTTTGTCAAGACTAACGTTGGTTATGGCGTTTACTTTGACCCATATGTTTATTTATTTGTAGCATACCTGTTAATATCATCAATAAATCACATTTCAATAACAGCATTTTTAAAAAATCTAAGAAATAACAATAATAATAATAATAATAATAATAATAATTTTCCAGATTCATCACTGACATTATTATATTCAGAAAACACAGTAAACTAAACAAACTATACATATTAAGATGTTGGTATAAATAATATTCTACCATTCTATTCAACAACAATAACAGGGTTTAGAAAATGTTCAGTATTTTTCCAAATTTATAATGAATGCTTTTTAAAATACTGTATGAACAGATTAAGTAATAATCACAGCCAAAAACCACAACTAAAAGGTGTGATAATATTTTTCTTGCAGCAGCATAAGACAGGATTTTAAAAAGTACAAAACAGTAAGAAACACAGTACTGTCAGTAAAATATCTGTTTAATATTGTTTATTGAATTAATGTTAAGTATTCTTAAATAGATCTTGAACGCAGTAATCTGCCTTCCTGGGGATGGAAACTGTAGACTTATAATGGCAGTCTTGTGCCACAAGATGGCGATGCAATCTTGAATAAGTAAAGAAATAAATACAAATTAAACAAAAATATTAGTATTTTTTTTTTATTCTGTACAGTGGGAAATTCAAAACATAAGCATTTCAAATGTACTTAATTTTGCAACATATTTAATTTGGAGTTAACAAATTACTGTACCAGCTCCCATCTGTCAGTGGATCACAGATCTTTTGACGGACAGGAGGCAACAGGTGAGGCTGGGGAAAATCACATCCAGCACCCAGACAATCAGCATGGGTGCCCCCCAGGGATGGGTCCTCTCCCCTCTGCTATTTTCCGTTTACACAAATGACTGTACCTCAGGAGACCTGTCTGTCAAACTTGTGAAGTTTCCAGACGACATGATGATCATTGGCCTTATCAAGGACGGTGACGAGTCAGCATATAGACAGGAAGTTATACAACTTCCAATATGCTCCAAACTGTGGAGAAGGCAGTAGACTTCCGGAGAAGCCCCCCAACAATATATATATATATATATATATATACATATATATACATATATAGATATATATAAATCACAACAGGTATATATAGATATATATAAATCACAACAGGTGTTTGATCCATAACTCGACCAATAAATTTCCTGGTTCAATCAGAATTAGTATTTAAACAGTTCTCCTCATCATGCTATTCACATTTTGACATCATGAGACCAAGTCGACACCTAACAATTGATCAACAGTACCTCGCCATTGTGAGGCAAACAGGATGTTCTCAGACGGCAGTGGTCACTGAGCTGAGTGTCACAGAGTGTCATCAGCAGGTTGCAACAGAGATACAGAGAAACTGGAAGAGTCACAGAAAGGCATAGAAGTGGATGTCCTTTGGCCACATCCCACACTGATGACCGCTTTATTGTGAACAGTGCCCTGCGGAACCAGATGATGAATGCCACTCAACTCCAGGCACATTTAATGGAGGTGAGAGGCACCCAAGTGTCACATTAGACCATTCGAAACCATTTACTTGTATCAAAGGATTCCTCTCAACAACAGTGTACACCACAGATTCCCACTTGTCTGCCAGTTTCTTCTTGCCCCGTTCACCTTTATTGGTCAGTAACACTTGATCCCCAACATGTAAACAGACTTTCTTACTATACTGATGAGTCTGGTGCTCTTGCTCTTTAGTGGTGTGCTGCTGGGCAATTCTGTCACAGACCGGTATGACAGGAGAGTTTTGAGAGTTTCTGCTGAAGTCTGCCACTATGGGATCATTCAGGGCAGACCTGAACACAATGTCCACAGGAAGCCTTGGGACATGGCCGAACATCAGGTAGAACGGTGCATAGCAAGTAGTCTCGTGAACGGTTGCATTGTAGGCAAAGACCAGTGTCTGATTCTGCTGTGGCCATTCTTGTTTGGCTTGAAGAGGGAGAGCTCGTAGCATATTTCCAAGGGGGCGGTTAAACCATTCTGTGCTATCATTGCCCATAGGGTGATAGGCGGTGGTATGCGACTTAGCAACACCAGACAGCCGCAGAAGCTCTGACTCACTTTCAAAGCTTGGTCCCTGGTTCGGGTGGATGCCTTCAGGGAACCCATATACACAGAAATCACAGTCCCATAACTTTCTGGCAACCTGCTTAGCAGACTGGTTCCTTCATGGGAAAGCAAAGGCCATCTTGGTAAAGTGGTCGGTTGCCACAAGTACATCTCACAAGTACATCTTTGTACTACATCTTTCTACTGGGGCTCGTGCTGGAGGCTCTGGTGTCTTGGCGAGTATGCATCTCTCACAGCACTGAACGTACTCTTTTACATCTCTCTCCATATTGAGCCAGAAAAAGCGTTGTCCTTGCTTGGCCTTGATGTTCTGCTAAGTCATGGACTCCATCTAATGCCTTGGCCCTCAAACTGGGCGGTAACACCAACTGCAACCTCTTTATATTACTCACAGGATCCCTTGTCTTCCTCTACAAGATGCCATCCCAGACCTTGAGCTTATCCCAGTGCTTCAGCATGGCCAGCCACCTTGCATCCATACCATGCCTCTCTCATCTGAAAGGACATCTTCTGCGAACTACAAATGGCAAGATACTGGAACTGGTGGGATCTTGCTGTTGGCGATCCTCGAGCTCACTTAAGGTCATTGAAGGCAAGGTATCTTGGCAAACTGGCTGCAGCTGTTGAACATAATGGGCAAAGTGAGCAGCCCTATTCTCTGTACTCGTCTCCCAGTTACTGTGTTGTAGCAAGGCAGCTTTGACTTCTGACGAGCTGCAGGAACCTACTGAGTCTAGAGCAGGCCAGGGTTGTTGGACCACCTGGAGATGCTGTATCCCAACCTTGAAAGCATCTTGCACTTCGTTAGCTGCCGCACCCTCTGCTTCTTGCACTAAACTATCGTAGGACTCCTGAATGATGCGAGCGCTTATAGAAGAGGTGAAAGGATCACGACTAAGTGCGTCTGCCACAATGTTCTTTGGACCTGGGATGCACTTCAAGTCAAAAAAGTCATAGGAAGACAGCTTGGCCACCCACCTTTGTTCATAAGCCTCTAGCCTGGGCTTGGTCAGTATGTGAGTGAGTGGATTGTTACCAGCCCACACTGTGAAACTATGCCCTTTCAACCATTGACTGAACTTCTCCGTGATGCTCCACTTCAGGGCCATGAACTCAAGCCGATGAGCAGGATATTTTTGCTGGGACTTGCTGAGGACTTTACTAGCAAAAGTGATAGGGTGTGCCTTCTCCTCCCTTACAGGCAGTTGTGACAGCACGGCTCCTAATCCATCCAGAGATACATCCACAGATAGGATAAAGGGCCTTGAAAAGTCAGGATGTGCCAACACAGCACAGTTGAGAATCTCATCCTTGAGTCTGTAAAAGTCTTTCTCACATGTGGGACTCCAATCTGTGGCTGTCATTTTCCTGAACATGCCTGCACCTCTCCCAGTCTTACCAGCCCGTCCCTTCCTTTTCTGACCTGCTGTAAGCGCAAACAGAGGCTTGGCGATGGCTGAGCAGCCAGGGATGAAACTCTAATAGAAAAAGACCATGCCCGAGAAGGATTTAAGTTTCTTCACAGATGGGGTGTGACCATCCTCCTCCATAAGGGCTTCTATTGGCAGTTTAGAAATTACATCCACGACACCACTCTGGTCAATAACATGTAAAAGAAACTTGACTGACTTCCACAGCAAATGACATTTTTGGGACTCAACTTGAGATTGTTGTCTCTCAGTCTTTGGAAGAGCCTATTCAGGGCTTCCTCTTCAGTGGGAGCAAAGATGAGGAGATTGTTCAAGTAACAGAGCAGACTGGTGAAATTGAGGTCGCCAAAGACATTCAACATCATGCGCATAAATGAAGCCGGACTGTTACACAGCCCTTGTGGCATCCTATTGTACTCATACAGGCCAACAGGTGTTGTGAAAGCAGTGTACTTTTTATCTTCCTCGCATGTAGGGATGTTGTAAAACCCAGAGATTAATCTAAAGAAAGCATTGCCTTCGAGTGCTGCAAGACGGTCTGCTTGGTGAGGGAGTGTATGGGCATCCTTCAGGGTTCATGCATTCAGCCAGCTGAAATCTGTACAAAACCTCAATCCACCGTCCTTTTTCCAGACCAGGATAAGAGGAGATGCATACTCTTTGATGGATTTGCGAATGATACCTCTCTCCTCCATGTCTGTGAGTACCAGTCAGAGCTGTTGATAGTGTGCAGGGGGAACAATCCTGTATGGCATGCGGAATGGACGGTCATCCTTCACCACAGTCAAGTGTGTGCCTGGAGAAAATGTCCTCATACACTACAACAAGCTCAACAAGCTCTCTTTTAAACTGGGTGCTGGCATGGCATAAGCTGATGTCAAGGCTGCCCAAACCTACTGTAGGTTGGAAAGTATGTCTTTGAAATCAGTCTCTGTGACAGCTGGTCTAGTGACTTGTACAAGATTCCTGTCCTCCATCTTACAGGAACCCTGCCGGATGTTGATGTCCTCCACTGCAACGCAAGGGGAAACATCGGTGACTTTGGAGTTGCGTTTTAGAGTGACTGGTTTTGATGAGAGATTAATCATTTTCATCGGCACCTACTGATCTCCCCACATTGAAATGATGATGTGACCAACTAGGACATTCCTCACCCTAGACTTTGAAGTGCTAGGCTCCATGATTATCGTGCTGATTGGGGACACTGGCACATTGCCAGGCAGTCTGCCCCACACTAAATGTTCGTGCTGCGGGAGTAGGGTTATGGCCTGAGACAATTTCACAGTGCTGATCCTGTCGGGAACCTCATTACCCCTCCATCTTGTGGTGCATGACATAATATCCAGAAAGTGCTCATAGTCAAGAAGTGGGTGCTTACATCCTGCAGATACGAGCTTCCAGTACCCATAATTGCCCTTCATGACATGCATTAAGTGCTTGAGGACATTTGTGCCAATGATAAGTCCATCCTGCTGGCCTGGCACCACTAAAACAGGAACAATGCATTTCACTCCATATATCATCAGCGTCAAGTCATACATATATTTGGGGTGGGTCTGCTTCCCTCCACAGCCAACTAGCACAATCCGTTCTGCTGACTGAGGTTCCCCCACAAGAGCTCCAGCTTCTCTGAGTGAATGCTCCACCTCCTCATTCATAGTGCAAGCCATAGATCCTGAATCCACCATGCCCTTCAGTTCAACCTTGCCATTGACCCCGACCTGGGTGTAGAACAACTCACTGAAAGCAGGCACCTCTGCTGATCCTTGAACCACGACTTGGTATCTCTCTGACATTGAAGAACAGGTATTAACATAGAGAAGCTCAAGATCTAACTCATCAACGTTGAGGGTTTTTTGGCCACCTCCCACACTGCCCCCCTGCAAGTGTGAGGTTGCTAGTTTCCCGAAGGCTGGCTATGGCTGTTGTTAGCTTGGCCCACCTGTCTCTGTCCAAGTCTACTGCAGTCTCTCTTCCAATGACCAGGAGTAAAGCATGAGAGACATAAATTTTCTTTCCTGCAGTGCATGACTGTGGTATGACTGTTATCGGCCCAGACCTGACAGTTTTTTCTACAATAAGACCCTGGGGTGAACTGTCATGTCATCAAGTTAGGGGCTGCAGCCTGCACATTCTGGTGTGCCATTAGATTAGAGATCGCATGCCATGTGCATCAAGGGTTGACGTGGCAGTTGGATCATGTTGGCAATGAGCTGACTCAGGACTAAGCTGAGAGGTCGTAAAAGTGGTACTGAGGCATTAGCACTGGTGTTGAGTGGAGAAACACTGGCGGCTGAGGAAGGTATGATGTGGGGACAGCTACTGAAGTCTGGATAAACTGGGATGCTGTGGGTGAAAGCTGAGAAGGAACTGCTGAGACTGCTGCTGCAGGGGGAGTTTGTGCAGTAAGCTCTGATGTTAAAGTGAGCTGTGCTGTGGGACTTACTTGTACTGGCACTGATGATGACTCCACCTTCTGGGACATAACTTTCTGGTTATGGCTGACTGAATGGCTCTGTAGATCTCGAGAAACAGCATGACTGCGTGCCCTGAGTTCACGCTGGAAGCTGTTGATGCGTTCCTGGACCTCAGCGGTTGTCCACTCTTCAGCTGCCTTAACACTGAGCCTGTTGAAGAGAATAGGGTCTGGACAGTACTTGATAGTACAATGAACATCATTAATACTTCACGACCTGGATCCTCACCAGCACGTCCTTGCCTCCGTAAACATTCATCTGTGATGTCGATAGCATTGTTTAGACTAATCCAGTATTCCAGCACTCCCTCATGCTGTAATGCTGTAGTGGTGTTGGACAGTGGCGGCTGGTGAAAAAAATTCTTGGTGGGGCTGATGTACCAATAGATTTCCATTCCTAGTCCAATATAAGCATTCAAATGAACAGTCAGAAAATTATGACAATTTCACAATAATAATTTAATTATTATTATTAAAATCAGCAGTTACACAGATAAAATAAACTAACAATTTACAGCTGTATTAGGCTCCATTTATGCTTTGGAAAGGAATGGTATCCAATACAACACAATACTCAAGTTCTACTCAAGTACTCAACTGTCGTCGTCGCCATCATCTCTCTCTGACTGACCTGAGAGCAGTCCAAAATTTTCCGCATTTTCTGTGGTGGGGCGAATTTTCCAGCGCCCCAAATCCATTTAATTCGGCTATGCTGATAGGCCAAATACTAATTATTTATATAGTCAGTTGGTGGAAATGTTGTTTAAATAATTCAGATTGCATTTAGGCACACACTATTAAGTAAAACTGACACTGATAAATATATATATATATATTTTACTGTATATTCCCCCCACATCTGGGAGGGCGGCGACCAAGCGCCCCCTATGGGCCAGCCGCCACTGGTGTTGGAGAAATCGGCCATTAGCATAGAGGAGTAAATTAAATCAGCAAAGTGCTGTTTCAGGAGGTCAAAGATGAGTTCAGGAGTCCTGGTGTGGTCAAGTGATTGATTGTGATGTAGTGTGACCTTTACTACATCCTTAGCCTTTCCCATTAGCCTAGCTAAAATCTCTTGTAACTGACGGTGGGTTGGAGTGTTACTTTTTTAGATACAGCTCTACCATTCTCACCCACTCGTGGACAGTACATCACTGCTGTCACCTCTGAAAACTGGCGGTTCGCTAGCATCTGATTACATAACCAATTTTACCCCAGACATATTCAACTCGGAGGGTTTCTGTTCTACTCTGGAGTCCTCTGCTGACCTAGATTCACTGTCTCTCTTATCGCCCTGTAGCTGAGCTATGATAGACTGGCCAATCTGACCGGCCAACTTTGAGATGAGTGTCAGGTCCACGTCGGCTATGTTCCATGCAGTAGGACTACAGATCAAGATGGCCGACGTGTGCATGTGACCTGGCTTTTCAATCCACTGATTGGAAGCAGGTGCTTCCAATCAAGAGACTCTCAGGACTGCTTAAAAGGAGTGCTCAAGTGTATGCTTCTTTGCGAAGCAATAGCCTTACTGAGTGTTACTGCCAAGCGGTTTTCTGGTTTCTGATTCTCTGTTCTTTGACTCTAGCCTGTTTCCTGATCTCTGCCTTTTGTCTAGCCCATGTTTTGTTGTATGTCGATCGCCTGAACTTTTTGGAATACGTATCTTGCCTCATGTTTTGGATTTGTCTGCTTAATCGTGGATTTTAATAAAATGGTAAAATTCACTTCTGCCTCCTGGGATTCCTGCACATGCATCTGCCCCTAGCACATGTCGTGACAATGAGAGTACTCAGCTCATCATGAGATTCTGTCTGTGGAGTTTGTAATTCACGGTGGGGGACCAGAACAAAACCTGGGAGTACATAATTCACCCATTTTGGGTGTCTGAACCCCATCTCTGAGAAACGACCCTCTTCCAAATCCCACCTTAGAATAAACCACCCCTTTGGAAACATCAGTTCCCTCTGAACCAACTGCTGGTTCCATAATAATGAACAGAATATGAATGCACAAAAGTGGAAAAGTCCAATGAATCTACATATAAATCACACACTGTAGTCTCTTCAATTGACCCCTTAAAATCTAAACTGGGCTGATTGAGTGTCCTAACATGTACCACACTGCTGGAAGTGACTAATGTGAATTTGAGGTGAATACACTGAGCTCCCTGCTGTGATCGAGATGACGTCGATGTTTGTTGAAGAGGCATGACACAGTGCTGAATTCCAATTCCTTTAGTCGCTTTAATAGTAACAAAAATACAGAGAACCATGAGCTGTGTGTGTGATACATCTGCCAGGTTCAGCTCCCCTCCGGCCATGTGAGTCTTTGACTAAGTCTTTGACTGGGCGCATGCGCACAAACTTACGTCACCGCTCTGAGCACGCCTACACACACAAACTCAAGAACATACAGGTAGGAGGATGAGCTTCAAAATAAAAGTCCCAACATTCAAAATATGTTTTGGTGAAATTCTAAGCTGTGTAAACACCAACTGCTACATAAACACATAGCTAGTGTTTAACAAACAAATGATTCACAACAGAACAAAACAGAAGCATATGTGTAGTGAGGAAACGACTAAGAACTTGTCACATTTTTTTCCTTAAAATGAAATAGTAGATCAGTCATAACAAATATATGTTCAAGAAGAAGCTAACAAATTCCAAATCACCACTTTATGTGACTCCCATAAGGGAAGAGGTGATCCTTAGGTAGAAGTGTAGTCTCTAGCCCATATAGCAGATCTAAAAGCATATTACAGTAAAACCTCGCATATTAATGTTTCTGTATTCGCGACTTCATATATTCGATAAATTTTGCTGTCCCGGAAGTAGATACATAACTTATTATTTCTCTGTATGTCTTTACTTGGAAGATTATATAATTTCACCTAATTGGTATTCTAAGGCTGCCTGTTAGTTCTGCCTGTCACGAGAGGGCAGTACAACCCCTTAACCCCTTGAAAAAGAGAGGCTCAGAGCTGTAGAGGAAGATTTTCGGGTGCGTCATTTCAATACAGTATTAGCCTTGTGTGTTCAACAGGATTTTCATTATATTTCAATAAATATACTTTTTGTGACATTTTTGTTTGGTGGTGTGCCTTGTGA
>JAOVYU010047109.1:0-10537 GCA_025674565.1 Synodontis membranacea
AATTGCCCGTAGGTGTGAATGGTTCCAGCCACTGGCATTCACAAGTTAGTGCAGTCTTAAGTGCCAATGCCAAGCCTGGAAAAATCAGGAGGGTTGTGTCAGAAAGGGTGAGAGGACAATGGACGATCTGCTGTGGTGTTCACGCACAGGAGAGAAGAAGATGAATTTAATGACACCAATGTAATAAATATAACTGTCATTATTTCATATTAATAACTTGACAGATGTCAGATGAGAGAGCAGAGAAGCACAGGCTGTTAGCCCAATGTAGCACGGTGAGTGAATCCAGACGCGAGAGTAGTGTGAGTGAGTCGATTCTGGGGTGAAGTGGGGAGGTGATGAAGGGCTTGGAGCAGGGAGACATGAAAGACTGGGTGAGTCTAGAGAAATGCGGGGAGGAGGAGCCTGTAGGTGACAGGGTTAATGCGGTGCATGATGCGGTAGTGTCCAATATACTGTGGGGTGAGCTTCCTGGAGGTAGTGTGGAGGTGGAGAGCCACACCTTGTCACCTGCCCTGAACATGCGTCCCGGAGGGTGCCGGCGAATGTGTTTTTCAACATACCGTCGGTTGGCCCATTGGATAGAGCTGGAGACTTGGGTCTAAAGTTGCCAGCATCAGCGGACCAAGTGTTGGGCGGTGGGTAGGGATAGGAATCGGCAACCAGTTCCACTTTGGAACCGGTTCTTGTTGTTGCAAAGAACCAGAATCGTACACGTCAGGTTCCTCTCATATGCTGGGGGTGAGTCCCTCATAGAAGCTGGTGAGGAGAGTGCGGAACTCCGCCGCAAATCGGCTCACGGGCTGAAGGCCCTGCTTCAAATGATAGAGGCAGGCATCGGTCTTGACCTTTCTGTCCAGGTGGATGCTGGATAGGAGTGAGCCGTGTCCGAGTCACCACGAAGCGGTCTGGCCAGTAAGGATTGAGTCCAGCAGAGTGATGCGCTGGCAATCCATGACATAACGAGAAGGCAGTAATTCAAAGATAAGATCCAGAGCTGTCAGAAAATCCTCACATTTGTTGGAGGTGCCATCCCATTTCTCCAGGAGGGCCAATTGCGGCTTGAGGAGCGAGGAATGGTGTGGCACTCGCAAATATACTCATGCATTTTGTCACAAAATGTGTGTATCCCAGGTCCTCTTGTTGAAAGGGCAATGTTATGCAGCATACTGACTCCAGAAACTGCACAAGCATGACTGTGCAGCGCTCCGTTCTTTCACATCAGGAACAGTATTGGAACTTTCTGATTGCACCTTACAGAGAACTGAGGTGCACTGCTGGATGATTTTACACACCCATAAAAAAGAAACTCTTTCACCATTTAGTTAACATCAGTTTGTGGTTTTCTCCTGTAGTCATTGCCATTTGTGGGAGTGGTTAAATGTAAATCAGTAATGGAGAGAATGCACTTTAATACATTATGGTTGACTGGCATGATGAATATTATTATCATCCTAAAATGTTATAAATCTGATAATAAAAGTTTTAGTTTGGTCATCCATGAAAACATTTACACACAATTTATGGAAAGATTGATAATTCCGTCTCAATGTGTAGGTCTAGAAAATGTGAACGGGGATAAAACGTTGGATTTTAGCTTGACTGTTTCTATTCTTTCAGATGTTCCTGCCACCACTACTGTCTCACACTCCATACACTCCATACACTCCACACACCCAGACACCACTCAAACCCCCACTGTGACTCCATCAACACATGCTGAGACCATGCATTCAACAACAGGTATGAACTTTTGGCCAGACTTCTTTATCATGTAGTTCTGTCATTTTGTTATTCGTGTCCCACCTTCAGGGAATAGACTAAATATCCTATTTTTCTTTTTACAGCTAATCCATTAAGTGGTGTTAACCAGCAAACCACTACTCATGGTAAGTAGAAAGTCACGTGATGTTTGTTAAATTCTTCTACTTGAAAAGGACAACACACACACTAAAAAACCACAGCACAGATGAGGCCAGCTTTGGCTCTGTCACTGCTTTTAGATTAGTGAATGACATTCATTTCTAGGGTGACCAGATTTGAGTGTGTGTTTGGTGGTAGTTTCATTTTAATAAAGATTGACAGAATCTAAACCAAAAATCTAGGAAAAACACACTACATAAAACTTATAAATTGATTCATTGAGTCAAATAAGTATTCTTATACCCTACAACCCAGCCTGAATTCTGGCTCCCACAGGTTGGGTGTGGCCATGCCCGGCCCTAACAAATTTGGAGCCCAAGGTAAGATTTTAGGTGGCGCCCCCTTGCATCGCTGTAAATGCCACCGCTAGTGTACATATACTCACAAGA
The DNA here is from genome assembly GCA_025674565.1 of Synodontis membranacea. Taxonomy (NCBI): domain Eukaryota; kingdom Metazoa; phylum Chordata; class Actinopteri; order Siluriformes; family Mochokidae; genus Synodontis; species Synodontis membranacea. The sequence continues at coordinate 2,313 of JAOVYU010047109.1, forward strand.
AACTGAATAGCTTTGTCTTAGATATTCTTTTATTTAAATAAACCAATTGCACATTCAAAATACTTAGAAAGAAATACAAAAAAATATGAACTGAATATATGAAATACAATATAAATAGCTTACATTTCCAAAATAAAAAGTGATATAACTCAAATTATAAATACAATATAAATAAGGCACTACACAAAATAAGACATTAAAGAAACCAGTGTAATAATAAACACATGATTTCAAGAATAAAATGAAATGAAATGAAATAAAATAAATGAAAAAAAAAATCAGAGATGCATGCATGATGAAGACTGTACTGTATAATATACAATGTGCATTTTTCTGATATTCAAATTATATTAGTATAAACAAATAATGTCACGACATCATCTTTACTGTAACGTTACATAACCTCTGTCTTTGTTGCATTTTTCCTCCTCTTCTTTTCTTTTTTTCTTCCCCTTGGGCACCAGATAATTTAGGATATTTTGACATGTTGAGCTTGTTGACACATAAAAAAAATCCCCCCAAGTAGCAGGTAAAGGGTAATTAGACAGAGAAGGTATCATTATTATTATTACTACTACTACTTAATAGGCTTCGCTAAGCAGGTAAATTCATGTGGGCTTGTTCTTTTCATAGTAAGACATACCAACTAGTTTTAAGAATAGTGGATTGTTACACTTATTTTCTTCCTCCATTTGTGGCGCCCCCTGGATCGATGGCGCCCTTAGCATTTGCCTATATTGCCTTTGCCACAGCCTGGCCCTGGGTGTGGCACACAGATTACAATCAGTCAATTACAGATACACCTGATCTCACTCAAAGGATGTCAGGGACAAGATTGTAGACCTCCACAAGGCTGGAATGAGCTACATCAGCAAGAAACTTGGTGAGAAGGTGACAACTGTTGGTGCGACTGTTAAGAAATGGAAGAAATATACTGTAAAATGAACATCAATCGCCCTTGACTTGGAGCTCCATGCAAGATCTTGCCTCACCGGGTGAAGATGATCATAAGAAAGGTAAGGGATCAGCCCACAACTACATGGGAGGAGCTTGTTAATGATCTGAAGGCAGCTGGGACCACAGTCAGCAAGAAGACCATTTGTAACACACTACGCCATAATGGATTGAAGTTTTGCAGTGCCTGCAAGGTCACCCTGCTTACGAAGGCACCTGTACAGGTGATAGTAAACATATAGATGATTCAGAGAAGGCATGGGAGAAAGTACTGGGGTTAGATGAGACCAAAATTGAGCTCTTTGGCATCAACTACAACCGCTGTATTTGGAGGAAGAGAAATGCTGAGTATGACCCAAAGCACACCATCCCCACAGTCAAGCACAGAGGTGGAAACATTATACTTTGGGAACTGTTTTTCAGCTAAAGGTATCACATTGAGGGACCAATGTATTGGGCCATGTACCATAAAATCTTGGACCAGAACCTCCTTCTCTCAGGCAGAACACTGAAGATGGGTCGTGGATGGGTCTTCCAGCACGACAATGACCCAAAACATACAGCCAAGGCAACAAAGCAGTGGCTAAAGAAGAAGCACATTAAGGTTTGGAGTGGCCTAGCCAGTCTCCAGACGTTAATCCTATCCAAAATTAGTGGAGGAAGCTGAAGGTTCAAGTTGCCAAGTGGCAGCCAAGAAACCTACAGGAGTTTCTGTAAAGAGGAGTGGGCCAAAAATCCTTAAATAACTCCTGTTAAACTATATAAACATGCTGTAGGTTTTTTGCAGATTCAAAACAGTAAAGATGCAGAACTTTTTTTTTTATCACTCAAAATGTTGTTTAGAACATAAAACCATGTTCTTTGTGTTACAACTGATAGTAATCTGTATAAATCTAGTGACAGGTTGTCCAGTCTGACATGGCCACGTTCCCTGGATCTGTCTTCATCTCATTCCCCCTCTACACCCTACATGTTATCCTGTTACATAAAAATTATAATGCTTTTTGTGATTTATGTAAATGTGATTTAAACATTTATGACTCGGTTTATGTCCTGTACAGAAATTCCAGGTATGGTGAGCTACATCATGATCGGTACAGGAGGAGTGCTGTTCGCTGCTGGTGTGATTATAGTGATCTACTGCAAAAGAAAATGTCAGGGTAAAAAACACTCAATTTTTTTATCTCATGTTGGCCTGCTTTACAGTTATTGACACAATTTCGTACCCAAAATTAAAAGATAACAGTAATCCAGTGACTGCTGGAGTTGATATTTGATAAGGCCATAGCCTCTCACTGGTTAACACATTTTTATATCAATTGTCCCTATGTATGTATAAACTAATGACTAATGGCAATGGCATATGATGGACCAGTAGCTTTTATTTAGTGTTTTGTTTTGTTTTTTCTCTCACCTAAAATGAAGGATTATGGCTGTAATTTCTACATTAAAATTTTTACTAATATAATTATAAACACATTTTAAACACAGCTTTATAATCTTAGCATTTCGTTTCAAATTGAATACACTGAAGTACACAACCAAATGTATAAAATTTCCCAATACTCACAAACTGCACTGTATATTTACTTTATATTAAATAAAACTTTGTTGCTCTTCTTATCTCTCTGCAGGCTCTGAAACAGTGACACAATCTTCCAGCGAGGTACATGCTAATGATTTACTTCAGGTATTACTTTCCCAAACACTTTACTTACAAACATTTTAATGATTTTTTTTTTTTCTAATTTCAGACAAATGGAAATGAAAATGACCAAAATGTACTTTCTCTCCAAGCAAAAGAAAAAGCCAATTTACCTGAATCTGTGTGCAAGAATCTAGACACAACCACCCAATCCGAATCAATCTACCAGAATGCAACCTTAACTAATAACCAGTCAGACTCAATCTACCTGAATGAAACCTTAACAAATAACCAATCAGACTCAGTCTACCAGAATCTGAATCTTACTAATAACTAGTAGCATTCAGGAAACCACTGTTCACCAAGCAAGTAAATTGATAGTAATCCAAAGCTAACTGTTAGTGTGCATATCCATGTAACTTTTTTTTGTTCTGAGTGCGAGTTGTCCTAGTATGGAGCGACCGTATGAGACTGCCTAGGGAAAAAGCGCTGCAGCCAATGCCTTTTTTCCAGACCACTCTGTCATTTTTGTGAGCCTGTTCTAAGTGTGTTTGGAAGTTCAAAATCTCTGTACTTAACAGAAAGGCGCTAGGTGTTGTCACTGTGGCCACTTTTCAGCCAACCAATAATAGACTGGTTAGTGCTGAAATGTTTTTTAAATATCGTTGTCATCGAAACAAAACCGAAGGGCTGGGTTTTTTTTAATAAATCACATAGATGAAGCCAGCACTTTTTCTGCCAAAGATGAATGCTAGCCAGAGCCCAGATTTGAACCTGATTTGAACCCATAATCTATTTGGGTATAAGGCTGTAAGATAGGATATTGTGGAAAAAGTTGAGCACTGTGAATACTTCCAGATGCACTGTATATGGACATACCCGAAGCGCTTCCTAATGCCAGAGAAAACTGCGATAATGACATGGTTTCTTAAAGTATTTATTGTTTCCTGCAAATCAACAATAAACGTTTCAGAATTGTTATTGACAATCTTATTTACAGAGGAATACAGAACCAATAATGACAAATATACACAAATGTAGTGCTGTAGAAGATAACCATGTCGTTGTGTCATGTCAAATTTTGTATATAGTATATAGATGCATTTATTTATTTCAACAGGAAATAAACTCTGTGTGTGTTGCTGTTATAATAAAATGCTGAGTGACAGGGTGGTGTGATGGTATACTGATACTGTTGATTATTTTTACATAACAGCATGCCCCATTTATTGTATCCCTCTCATAACATGGCTATTTTGCCAACAATGAAATGTTTTAAAAATATATTAAAATTTGAATCTGCCACTATTTTCAGGACTGCTGATATAGAAAATTAACAACAATTTGACCAATCACGTTAAAATAATGAATCAACACACTGTGGTATAAAGAAATATAATGGGTGCTACAAATTACAAATAACCCTGAATAATTATTATTCTGATGTATGCTTGCTAACTACATCCAGTGGCCTTAACAGTAGCATAGTCACATGAGATGCTCCTGTTTTTGTAGCTCGCTGATGGAGCTGCACCATTAGAACTGGTGTCAAAACTCAGTGCTGCGTACATTGGACTTTCACTAGATTTTATAACTGATGGTGGAGCAGCACTGACTGAGGAATCAGAGAGAACTGTGGGGAACTGGGCTGTGGAGTAGAAGTACAGATCAGGAGAATCTGATGGGTGTTGTACTGAAGTATAAATGGATTGTGGACAATCAGAGGGAACTGTGGGTAATCCAGTGTTGGAATACATCTCAGAGGGTCTTGAGGGTGGCAGAGCGATGGAATAAAGTGTGTTAGAAAGACGTCTGCTGTCTTTAATCTCCTCATAATCATTGACAGGACATGGAACCTGAGCACAAGACAAATCATATGAAACAGGATTGTTCATTCTTGTTCAATTTATGTACTAAAAAACATAAAAATGCATTCCGGTGCAATAAAGCACTTAAATAATTTTAATTAAAACAGATTGATTTAAAATTTTAAAAAATGTTACTTATTATGCTCAACGAAACTGATGTACTGTACATCTGCATTTATGGCATTTGGCAGATTTAGTGGATGGAATATTTAATCCAAATGATGTGTTTCTAATGAAATATTTAATCTGTACTAGGAATCGACCGATGTTGATTTTTCAGGGCTGATACTGATACCGATTATGGCTAGTTAATGATTACCGATAACTGATATTTGGAACCGATGTACAGTATATAGGCAATATTTACAGTAAAAATTAAAATCTCAATCCAATACAAAATATTGCCTTTATTACTTATCTTTATTAACCTTTATTACTAACCTTTATTACTTATCATTTTTTATGTTAAATTTAAATAAAATATAAATAGCAAAAGTACTAACAAATAAATAAAAACAAAATAATTATAAACCAGAAGGGCCGAAACAAAGGAATTTGCACCTATACAAAAATAGATTAACTTGGATTTTAATGTTAAAACTAAATTAGCAGCATTTCTTTGTAATGAAAGTAACAAAATGTAATGAAAGTAATGAAAATGTATACAGACATCCCAACCTGCAAAACACACACACACACACACACACACACACACACACATACCAATCAGGCATAACATTATGACCACCTTCCCCTTTTGCTGCACAACAGTCCTGACCCATCAAGGCATGGACTCCACTAGACCCCTGAAGGTGTAGTGTGGTATCTGGGACTTCATCAGATCTTCACCCTATGCTTGCCCATTTTTCGTACTTATAATATCAACTTTGAGGAGAAAATGTTCACTTGCTGCCTAATATATCCATCCACTAACTGGTGCCATGATGAAGAGATAATCAGTGTTATTCACTTCACCTGTCAGTGCTCATAATGTTATGCCTGATTGGTGTATATGTGTATGTATATAAGTACTAACCTAAAACATCATTGTCAGGGTTTTCTTGATGGTAGCTGTAGCTCATTTGAGTAAATGATAACAGAGTTTGTATATTAGAGGCCGCTATACCCCCATGGTATGTATGTGTTGAAGGAGTCGGAGTTTGATTGTGTATGTCTAGTGATGTGTATGACTAACGGTAGCTAAGTTAAAACGTCCGCGAAGTTTAGAATTAAAAAACTCATGCTCATGTCACCAATTGCGTGATCCTTGACTCACACACCCACACAAAAAAGGACAAATCAACATGGTGACAGAAGAGGGATTTTGATGGAGTGATTTTTTTTTTTTTGCTGGTGGGTTGAATTTCTTAAGCATAATGGCAGACATATTTCGTAGACCTGATCCTGTCAGACCTACGCCAAGAACCGGTGTATTTTCGAGCGGGAATTCTACGTTTTTATTGCCACAGCTCATTCGGACACACCTGCGAAGACAAAGGCTTACATTCTCCTGAACATTGCTGGACCTGAAGCCATAGAACGGGAGCATTCGTTTGGCTATGCGCCTGAGGTACGCCCATCTGTGGAAAACGGAGCGATTTTTACCCCAGCAGAGTCCAGAGAGGATCCGAAGTGTTTGAAGAAGTAGTTCAGGAACATGTGCAACCCCGAAGGCAACAAAATAATGGAACAACACCAGTTTCACTCCAGAAATCAAAAACAAGGTGAGAGTTTGGAATCTTTCATCAGTGATCTGAAGATTAAAGCTAAAACTTGTCAGTTTGGTGATTTAACAGATGAGCGGATCTGTGACCATATCATGTGTGGCGTTTTTAGTGACTCCTTAAGAAAATCTCTATTGAGAGACAGTGAACTAACACTTGCTAAAGCTGTCTCTGTTTGTCATATTCACGAAATGAACATTAGGACGTGAGGAAAGCAGTAAAGCTCTTGCCATGCATGTTGATGCAGTGAGGCCTGTTCCTGGCAATAAACGGCATTCTAACTATCCAGTGCATACACAGTCTGTAACAAAGTGCAACAACTGTGGGGGCAGTCATGCAGCGAAACGAGACAAGTATCCTGCCTATGGGCAGCAGTGTCACAGTTGCAAGAAAATGAATCATTACAAAAGCTGTTGCAAGTCAAAATCCAAAGGGCATGCGATATCCACATTATACATTCAAAGTGTAATGTACTTTCACAAGAGACTTTCAGACAGTAGGCTGATGATGAACAGCTCATGCAAAAGACAAAATCTGCAAACTTGTTGCTTATGGTGGTACCAGGATTGAAATAAAGGGGTTAGCCACATTGCAATGCTGTTTGAAGGAGCGGCGTTACACACTGCCTTTGTAGTGGACAAAGATGTGCAGCAATTACTCGGGTTCCGTACATGTATGGATAAGGGAATTGTCAGTTTGAGCGCTGATGTCCATCATGTCACTATGGACCGCAACATAGATTTTAGAACACAAATCTTCACACAGTACAAAGATGTGTTCAACAATGACACTCAATCCTTATGTGCAGCCTGTAGTCCGACCAGCACACCACATCCCTGTAGCAATGCAAGAAAGGGTGAAAGCAGAGCTTGACCGCATGCAAAGCATAGGTGTAATAGTGCCTGTCTCTGAACCAACAGATTGGGTTTCATCCATGGTAGCAGCACACAAAAAGGACAAACAGGAAATAAGGCTTTGCATCAATCCCAAAGACCTCAACACAGCGTTAAAAAGACTGCATCACCCCATGCGCAGCGTTGAAGAGGTAGCAGCACAGATCTCAGGAGCAATGGTGTTTTCTGCTCTTGATGCCAAGAATTCTTTCTGGCAGATACGTCTTAATAAGAAATCCTCACTGCTAACCACATTCAGCACTCCATTTGGCCAATACAGATTTTTAAGAAAGCCTTTTGGTCTCAACTCAGCTAGCGAAGTGTTTCAGCACTCTGTGGAGCAGCTGTTTGCTGGTTACCCATGCTCAGTTATTGTTGATGACATTTTCATCGGAGGACGTGGTTTGGCAGAACATGATGCAAATTTGAAAAAGTGCTGGAACGAGCCAAAGAGGTCAATCTCAGATTAAATCCTGCCAAGTGTAAATTTTGCCTAAGCCAAGTCTCCTATGTAGGCCACATTTTCACAAGTGAAGGTCTGAGAGCAGACCCTTCCAAGACCTTAGCCATCACTGCAATGACACCTCCAACTGATGTTCCTTCACTACAGCGTTTTCTTGGTATGGCAAACTACCTTGCTAGATATATTCCAAATTTCAGTGACATCGCAGCCCCACTGAGAAAACTGACTCACAAGGATATGGTATGGTGTTGGTTTCAGCAACACCAGGAGGCATTCAACTGCCTCAAATCCTGCCTATCCAACCCTCCAGTACTTGTGTACTACAATGTCAAGGAACCTGTCACACTCACCTCTGATGCATCATGTTTTGGTCTAGGTGCAGCATGCTTGCAAGGTGGCAGGCCGGTAGCATTCCCCTCTCGTACTCTCACAGAAACAGAAACACGATATGCCCAAATAGAAAAAGAGCTTCTAGCAGTTGTGCTTGCTTGCACCAAAGTTCAAGGACTATGTGTATGGAAAACCCATCATTGTGGAAACTGACACCAACCCTTGGTCACTATCCTGATAAAGCTCATTCACCTGCCCGTCTTCAGAGGATGTTACTACAAAGCTACGAACTCACTTTAGTTTACAAGAAGGGCAAGCAAATGCATTTGGCGGATACTCTTATAAGAG
>JAOVYU010047146.1:0-10536 GCA_025674565.1 Synodontis membranacea
GAAGTCATTCAAAGCTTAGGCCTGTACACTTCCTATTAATTTTTGACTGTTGGAACCTTCAGAAAATTTAGTTGTGAACTTTCTTCATGCTACATTCGCTGCTGTTCTCTAATTTGGATCAGTGTGTTTTCAGCAAAATAAAGGTTTTTTTGGTCAATTTCCTTGGTTATTTTGTATAACACTGTTCTAATAGAGTGGTATAGCCACAGCAGTAATTCCTTTAAATGTTGAGCAATGAAAATGACATTATTTCTGAAAAAAAAAAAAAAAAATCAAGTCTTCATAAATTGTTCTCTAATTTTGATCTCCAGTGTACAAGTGTCATCAGCATAACAGTGGAAGCTAATGGATCCAAGATGCCATGGTGCAGTAGTAGCAAGCAACAGAAACTCAGAATCCAAAATGGTGCTATTTTGTGCTATTTTATCTCTTTTTTTATTGCTACTTTGCTGAAACATTCAACTGTGTGTCATCAGTATAAAAGTGGAAGCCAATAGATCCAAAATGGTGTCATGGCATTAGCACGTGGTATCCAAAATTTGTGGAAGGACCACCTTAAGCGGTGTGTGAGGAAGCAGAAGCATATCAAACAGGCAGGGGTCCGTGGTAGAGGAACCATCTCATCGGGAGTGTTTTGAGTACCCTGACTGGCATATGTTCAGGAAGGCTGCAACCAATGGTAATGGGAAGGAAAAACTCAGTTGCAAGGAAAAACTCCCTGAGATGACAAGAAGAAGAAATCTTGAGAGGAACCAGACTCAAAAGGGAACCCATCCTCATTTGGGTGACACTGGATAGTGCTATTGGAAATAAGATTTATTTTGTTGACGTTTTTAACTGACTGACTGATGAAGGTTTGAGTGCAAGACTATTTGTGGTAATTTAAGACCTAAGCCAGTGCAACAGAAATGTTCATGTTCACAGCAGTCCAACGTCATCTTTACTGTCTAGGTGTACAGTATGTTGTGGCTTTTCACATGAGACCATCCTCAACAGGAGCGAGTGTATGTCAAGTGATGGTAACTCCAACCAAAAGAAGGACATCAGGATGGATCAGACAGGTCCAAATAAGGAGTAAACATTCACTAATCTGTTTCCTACATCAAAATAGAAGAGCAGCTCATCATTGCCATCTTCAAACCATACAAAAAGACAATGACCCCGTATTATACAACTGCATTAATTATATATAACAAGACATCTGATTTGGTATTTTTGTGAAACATTTAGCCTGCCATTATCTTTATAAAAATGTATAAAATTTTTGATAGGAAGAATCCTATGTTGATTTCCCTGCAAAACATATCTATTGATTTAATATTTTGGTGAAAAGTTTAGCCAGTCATTTTTCTTTATAGAATTTTCTAGAGCTCTATGCACTATGGTGAAGTTGAAAGACTGCAACCCCTCCAGCCATCATGCCACCTGTCCCTCTGGCTATCTGAATGACATAAGCCATCAAAGCGCTGCATGATCTGTCCTGATAGTGAAAAGCACACCACACAGGTAATATTTGAAGTGCTGAACAGCTGTCACAACAGCCAGCAGTTCTCGTCTGGTCATGCAGTAGTGCTGCTTTTGCCACTTTTGTTGAGGAGCCAGCTGAAGTAAGCTACCACCTGTTGTCGTTCTGGCCCCACCTGTGATAAAACTGTACCCATGCCCACATGGCTGGCATCTGTGTTCAGCAAAAATGGTGAGGCGGAGTCTGGTGGGGTAAGAACGGGGTATTGATCAGGGCATGCTTTAATGCAGTGAATGCCTCCTGGCAGTCTGAAGACCACATGAAAGGATGATTGTTCTGAAGAAGGCAGAAAGGGGGCAGGAAATCCCTTTCACAAACCTCTGAAAATAGGACATCGGTCCTAAAAAACTTTTACGCTGCCTCTGGTTACTGAAGACTGGCCAGTCTATAATCGCACTGACTTTTTCTTTGAGTGTGCTGATGATCTTGCTGCTCACTCTGTGGCCCAAAAACTCCACTTCTCTCTGCATGAAGTGACATTTATCAGGGTGTAATTTCAGTTCTGCTGCTGAGATTTCCCCAGCACTAGTCTCAGGGAGTCCAGTGCAGCCTGGAAGGACTTTCCATGAACAAGAACATTATCCATATACGCCAGGCATGCCTGAAGTGTAACGTCAGATAGCACTTTGTCCATAAGTCTCTTAAATTTCCCTGGTACATTGCACAGACCAAAACTCATTACCTTAAACTGCCATTGTCCCCTGCTGGTGTTGAATGTGGTCTTTGGTCTAGACTCAGGAATGATACCAACTGTGCAGGTCAAGTGACGAGAACCAGGAGGACCCGGACACCAGATCCAAATGGGGTCATGTGGTCTCTGGATGATATGGATAGGCTATAGGGCATTGTTGATGTAGGAGGGCTGTTTATTTGTGAATGTGCTGCTGCACTGAAGGTAGATATCAGAAAGTCTAGGCTGAGGCTGCATGGGTCTCGCACCTCTGCCACCCAAGTAAAAAATATCACTGATAAGTGAGTGAAAACAAAAGTCCCTCTACCTTTCATTGAGGCTGTCTCCCTGGTCACTGTTTTCAATTTTATAGTCTGTTCCAGGATTGTCCCTGCTGGAACAACATCTGGCCTCACTAGCATGGGTGTAGAATCTGTGTCCACCAGGGCTGAGCATGAAACATTAGCAACTAGCACCAGGATATGGCAAAGGTTCCCCGCCTCAGTCCAACCCCCAGTCACTACTGGATCAGTGTGAGCATGCGCATCGTAGTCAGTCCTCCTCTCACCTGACAGTTTCAGGTGCTGGTGATTAGCTAGAGGAGTCTGTGCCATCTGGGCTACATGGACCCTTGTCCATTTGCCTGCTTACACCTGGTTGCGGGGCAGTGACAAAACCAGCAGATGACGGGCCAGCCACGTGTAGCGGTGGGGTGACCATGTTTTCATTGCACATACTAGTTCCTCTGCCCATGCTGGCCTCTGTTCCAGTGTCTCCAATGCAGTGGCAACCACTACTGAAGATGCCGATGTTTGTTTTGCGGTGTAGACAGTGGTCACTCTCTCTCTCTCTCTCTCTCTCTCTCTAGCAAGCTCTAGTGTCTCCCCTATGATCTTGGGGTGGGCAAACTGTACATGCAAGCGAAACTTGTCCGGCATAAGCGCATGGATGAACCGGTCATGGGCTAACTCATTCTAGATAGCAGTCGGCATTGGTATCTTATGCATTCCTGCTTAGGCTCTCAATTTCATAAGTCAGGTTATGGAGGGACTCACCCGGCTGTCTGATGCTGTGCTCACAGCTAAGGAGTCTCTCAGATTAAATTTCCCAAAGTGCCTCTGTAGTGCTCCAAAAAGCATCGCGTAGTTGCCCCTTTCCTCAGAGCTTATGAGCAACAAGCATTCTCTGTCAGTGATGATCTTTGTTCACCTCCTTGTTTAGTCATTCTCTGGCATGGTTATGAATGAGTTGCTGTTTTGGCCACAACTCACCCCAGAACACATGGTACAGAAAATACTTAACAACTCACTATTGAAATTACTACTACTATTAAATACTTAACAACCAGCTATTGCAGCACACACACACACACACACACTCCCTAGCTCCCCTCATATCTCTCTCTCTCTCTCTCTCTCTCTCTCTCTCTCTCTCTCGTGCACGCGCTTTTCCCACGCACCTCTTCCCACCCCCCATTCCTTAAAGTCACACAGTCTATCCCCTACACATCTTGCAGTTACATGAACATGGTAAACAGAACATGAAAACACAACTATTTATATGTTATTACAATATAAACCAACACACTGCTAATCTTAGCTTACAAGCACTTACAAAATACTTACAAGAAATCATTCTTAGACACCCCAACTTAATTTCTCATTTAAACCTGCTCTATAGATGGACATCCATACTTATTCTGGGTGTATTTCAATTTGCCATTTGCCCACCATTTATGCAAACAATTTTGGAAGGTCTGGTGCACCAGCCAGCTGAGGTGGCTTTTGAATGGTGTACAGACACTATAGGCATATTATTGGTGAGAAGTTACTGCTGCACTCTTTGGGAATGTTACAGATGGGAAACAGATATGATCATGACTGATCCTTACAACTATGCATATGAGGTGTGAACTCGATGCCATTAGAGAAATAATCTTTGGAAAACAGCTACAGAAATTTGAGTCCTTAAGTACAATACTTAATTTGCCATGCCATTGTTCAGTTTCTGGTTTAATTGGTTCTATTTGATGCATGCTGTCCGCAGATACGTACATTCCTGAGGTAGGGGGGCGTCGCGCGTGCTCCACACTGACATGACAACAGACTACGTCAGACATGACGTAACTCTACTGATTACTGATAGGCTGTCACCCGGAAAAAAAACAATCACATTTTAGAAAAGGGGGAAAACCATCCACTTTCAGAATTAAAAGTAGCGAGTAACGAGACCCTTGATAGAAATGTAGTGAAGTAAAAAGTACGATATTTGTCTTTCAAATGTAGTGAAGTGAAAGTCATAAGTTTTCAAAAAACTTATTAAATAATGTTTAATGTAATATATTCCAAACAATGAAAGAAACTTGGAAGAGAATCGGACCTAGTCAGGGTGGTCTGCAATAAAGTATGTATGTTAAAGTGATTTGTTTGGGCTCCTCCATGAGTGAAATCTCTAAACATCTGCCACAATTCACGATTCTCTCTCATTGAGTCCTGGCCTCCCTCCTATACAGGTCTTCTCTGAAATCTGATATCTCTACTGCCTGCTTGGCAGTGTAACACATTACAGGATGTTTTAATTCCATTTAACTGATGTTTCCATTAGCTAAATCAGTTACTGCTTACTGAAGTTTGTGGCAGATTTGGCACTGGAAAAATTCAGCATTTTACTTTCTTTGTGTAACCTTCACTTGTGTATTATTTGTACCAATGTACTGCCAGAAGGCACTCAGAAACGATATAGGGCTGTACAAGAAAATACAAGTATTTATTGGTAGCCAGATAACATAGGAGGTAAATGTAACTATAAATTCAGCACAATTACAGTTCCCTTAGAACAATACAATGGTTAATTACAAGACACTAGGCACAACTCTTAGCTGGCACTCAAATATCTGGAGCACAAAAGTTACTAATTGCCCTTCAGTAATGAAGCCAAAAAAAGAAAACACCATACACCACAAATAATTCAACTTAAGATTCACAATAAAAGAAAAATCCAATCTATAAACAAATGAAAACAAAATACAACTCCCACAACAAAAGCTTAATCTGTCCCACCAAGAAGGGCAAATAAGAAAGCGAGTTGCTCCCAGGGCTCGGATGAAATCACTCTACATGAGTTGGTCTAAACTCCATAATATAATAAACGACTGTGCTGAATATTATTCAAATTAATTCCCCCTAATATGGCAACCCAGTAACGACTCTAATACAATAACAGTTCTCAATACTTTGTTATTTTAAGGTGGAGAAAAACAGTGACTAATTCCGCCGCCCCTTAGCTGCCTATGAATGGCAAAACCAATTAAATTATAAACACCATCTTTATTTATAACCTTTAAAATCTGAATTAAATAAAACCTCTACCTGTTACAACAGTAGCAAAACTCTGTCGGGGAACCAGACACGCACTCCTTTGCTGAATTTCCACATCAGTACTGCTCCCACGGTCTCGTAGGTGCAACATGGTTCTGGACTGAATGGATGGCTTCACCAAGCTATTCTGTAAATCTCGGTTTCTATCCCAAAGCTGGCGTCCTCAGCAAAACTCATGCCCAGCCAACTTTAACCACCTCCAGATTCCCAGCAAACTGAACCAAACGATCCCTCACGTGGATCTTGTGAGACTATATAGGTATCAAAATGGCCAAGCCCTACACTCGATGTCAAAATAAGAGTCCTTCCCTATTGACATCGTACCGGTTACATTTGTGCTGCTATTGTAAGTGCCAATAGAACGAAATTTATTCTGGCCGATTGATTTCACGAGGAAGTAACAATTGAAGGCAAGTTAATTGCCTATTAGACACTGGGTCTCAGGTGACCACTATTCCACTCTCATTGTTTGAAATCTTTGGATGATCTTTTGGATGTAGAACTGCAGATAGAAGGAGCCGATGGAGAGGTTGTTCCTTACCTTGGGTATGTAGAACTGAACCTACAGTTTCCCGAAGAGTTATTGGGAAAAGAAGTTGAGATTCCTACTTTAGTGTTGGTTGTTCCTGATGTGAGTAGCATGCCTCAAATCCTCATTGGTGCCAATTTACTAGACCCCCTCTACTCCAACTATTTTGAGAATCATGATTGTTGTCCTCAGTCATTTCTTCCTGGTTATAAAGTGATTTTGAAAATCCTTGAAGCACGACAACGGCAGACAAGCACCGGAGCCCTTGGATGGGTGTGAATGCAAAGCAGTGCTCCTGAAGTAGTGCCAGCTGGGAGCATGGTTGTCATGGAGGGGAGGACCAATGTGAGTGGAGCTCACAGAGAGAGATTGGTTGTTGTAGAGGCAGTATCTGGGTTGTCACTTCCTGGCGGGTTGTTAGTTGCTCACTCCCTGAGCACCCTACCTGTCAAGTGTTCATGTTCCATGTCAATCCTGCTGAAGAATGATACACAACATGACGTTACTATCCCTCCAAGGACAGTGTTGGCTGAAATCCATGCCGTCCAGGTGATGGGAAGACTTGACTGCTCCTGAAAAGAAAATAGAGTTTGAATTTGGCAATTCTCCTCTATCACCAGAGTGGAAAGAGCAAATCACAAGACTGCTCAATAGCGTGCCTGAGGTCTTCTCTCAGCATGACATGGACTTTGGTCACGCTGACAGAGTGAGACATTGTATTAGGCTAAGTGATGACACTCCTTCAACCGTCGAGCTAGGCCCATCCATCCACAAGATGTAGATGCTGTTAAGAAACATCTTCAAGAGCTGTTAGAATCTGGCGTCATACGTGAGTCTGAGTCCCCTTTCGCAACTCCTATAGTCGTTGTCCGGAAGAAAAATGGGTCTGTGCGACTGTGCATCGACTTCAGGAAACTTAACTCACAGACCATAAAAGATGCTGTAGTATAGTTAAGAAACGCGAACTACGGAAGCCGGAAACAGGAAGCGGAAGGTAGAACAGGATTAGGACCCTCCATGTGAGATGATGCTGTTGGCAATAAAACGTTAAACTAAAACAGTTTCTTTATTGAACAACACTACAGATGCCTATGCTCTGCCAAACTTGGAGGAGGTGTTTTCCCTACTGACTGGCTCGAAGTGGTTCTCAGTTCTTGATTTAAAATCAGGCTATTTCCAAGTCGAGATGGAAGAAGCTGATAAGCAGAAGACTGCATTTGTCTGTCCCCTTGGCTTCTGGGAATTTAACAGAATGCCACAGGGAGTTACCAATGCCCAGCGGTAAATGGAGCAATGCATGGGTGATCTCAATCGCAGAGAAGTGTAGATTTTCATCAACGATCTCATAATCTTCTCTGATACCCTGGAGCAACATGAATCAAGATTGTTGCAGGTCCTCAATCGACTGAAAGAGTATGGGTTGAAATTATTGTCAGAAAAACGTAAGTTTTTCCAGACCTCAGATCAGATATCTTGGTCATATTGTTTCCCAGTATGGAATTGAGACAGATCCACAGAAGATCGAGCCCCTAAAGACCTGGCCAGTACCTGAGAATCTTAAAGAATTGCACTCTTTCCTTGGTTTTTCTGGGGTTCTGGGGGAGACGATTTGTGAAGGACTATTCACAGATCACCAAACCTCTCAATGACCTCACAGCAGGGTACCCACCTCTCAGAAAGTGCGGTAGAGGGAGAGGAAAACCTTACCCGTACTTTCATCCAAAAGAATTCTTCGGACAAAGGTGGACACCAGAATGTCAAAGAGCATTTGAGGAAATCATTAACAAGCTCACCACAGCACCTGTTTTGGGATTTGCTAATCCCAAAATCCCATACATCCTTCACACCGATGCTAGTACAACAGGACTTGGTGTAGCATTGTATCAAGAACAAGATGGGAAGATGAGGGCTATTGCATTCGCTAGCAGAGGACTGACAAAGAGTGAGGCTAAATACCCTGCTAATAAGTTGGAGTTTCTTGCTCTGAAATGGGCTGTCACTGCTAAGTTTAGTGACTATTTGTATGGCACCGACTTCACTGTCATCACTGCTAGTAACCCCTTGACTTATATCTTGACATCTGCAAATCTGGATGATTTAACTAAAACAAGTTATAGGTGGTTGTCAGCTCTATCGACATACAACGTTAAGCTCCAGTATAGAGCAGGAACTCAAAACCAAGCTGCAGATGGACTTTCTCGTCGGCCCCATGGCAAACTCAAGGATGATGCTGTGTCGAGAAAGGAGCGTGAAAGAATTAAGCAGCTCACTCTACATTACCTCAAAGATCAGGGCCGGTATGCATAAAAAATCTCAGAGTAAAGTTTAACTCTTAAATGCGTCACAATTCTAAGAGTGATGTGATTTTGCTCTTACTCCCAGACTTAAGAATAAGTGGCATGCATAAACATTCTTAAGTGTTAAGACTTGGTCTCAGCTCCTAAATTATTTAAGACACCTGGACAGGACTCCTAAACCAGTTAGTTGTTGCACAATTTACGATGATAACGAGTTGATAAAAAGATACAGCCCCAAATATTAATGAGGAAATATATGTAAATAGAAAAAGATATTACAGTGTTAATACTCAAGTTGTATTCAACAGTGATTATAGAATTTTGGACATTGTGCCATAGTGGCCAGGGTCCACACATGATGCACGCATTTTGTGCGAGAGTGGACTCGCTGCCTTATTTGAGCAGAATATTATACCTCAATGGTGTCATCTTCTTTGTGATTCAGGATACCCATTAAAGCAGTGTTTTCCAACCTGTGTGCCACAGCACACTAGCTATACTGTGAGAAGTCATGAGGTGTGCCGCGGAAAGTCCGCTCGCCCCCCCCATCGGCGATTTAAATACTCCTTTTAGACTCCATTGTTTTGCTATGACTTCTGCCTTTGACCCGTAATATATACACAACATATGCATCATTTGTGGAAATTGATTAGTGACATGTTTGGGGTAGATTTTAGTACACACAATTAATGGTATAATCGCTAAAGGTGTTCTGAATGAAGCCCTAGATAAAGGGTTTGATGTCAGTAATATATTCACTGTGCAGCTCCTCTATTGGTTGAACTCAGTATTTGGGAAGGGATTTTTTTTGTAGTCCCCATTTCACCACAAGTGCCGGCTATGTCGGCACTTAGGAATCAGGCTTAGATTTTGCTGAAAGTTACTTTTAGCATCTTTATACAACGCTCTTAGGTCCTACTTTTTGCTAAGAATTTTTTAACTCTTAAGTCAAAGTGTACGACCATTCTTAAGACCAATCTTAAGAAGTTTTATGGATACCGGCCCAGGAGACACGAGATGTTGTTCTTCCTGATGCAGTGAAGGCCATCTGTGAGAGGCATGATGTTCATTGGTTACATGAAGACAAGACTGTGTAATCCATCTGTCACACTTGTGGAGTCTCTTGCCATCCATGCGTATACTCTGCCCAGTGGTTTCCAGCAGGAAGATGACCATGGGCTCCCTGTGATCGGTCAATGGACTGAAGAGGAAATGAGAGAGAAGCAAAGAGCTGACCCAGAACTCAGAGTGGTCATTGAGCACAAGGTGTCTGGAGACACACCTTCTTCTTCCCTGAGACAAGAGCTCCCAGATCTTGTTTTGTGGCTCTGAGAATGGAAGCGATTAGAGCTAAGGCAAGAAGTGTTACACAGAGTGCGACAAGAATGTGGACTAGTCACTCATCAGCTAGTGCTACCAAGTGAACTCAGAGCCACAGTGTTGAGACCCCACATGATGACCTGGGTCACCTGGGCACTGAGAGGACTCTCGACCTAGCAAGGTCAAGATTTTACTGGCCTAGGATGTCCACGTATGTAGAGCAGAAAATCAAATCGTGTGAGCTTTGTGTGCGCCGGAAGACCCCGACTGAGCGGGCCACTCTCTTGGTAAACATCAAGACCAACAGACCACTGGAGTTGGTCTGCATGGATTTTCTTTCGTTAGAGCCTGACCACAGCAACACCAAAGATATATTGGCCCTAACAGACCATTTCACCAAGTATGTCGTTGCTGTACCCACTCGAAATCAGAGTGCACAGACTGTGGCCAAGTGTTTATGGGAGAACTTTCTGGTGCATTACGGTTTTCCAGAAAATCTTCTGAGTGACCAGGGCCCCGATTTTGAATCCCACACAATAAAAGAGCTTTGTTCCATCGCTGGTATTCAAAAGGTCAGAACCACCCCCCCATCATCCCAGGGGAAATGCAGTGAAGCGATTCAATCGCACCCTTCTCCAGATGTTGGGCACTTTGGAGAACAAGGACAAGTGTCATTGGAAAGAGTTTGTTAAGCCTCTGGTGCACGCTTATAATTGTACACGGAATGACCTAAATGTCATGTAGGACCTCCTGGAGCACCATCAACCGAGAAACAGCCAGACACACTTAAATAATTTAAGCACATTTATTGATTTCCA